>JAVJIF010009418.1:0-122500 GCA_038442645.1 Agave tequilana
TGTGATCATGGTTGCGATCGCAATCCTCATAGTGAGGGTTGCGACCATGATCATGAAGTTCTACAAGTAATTAGATATTTGATTTTAGGTTGAGGTTGAGATTTTATTTCAGTGTGGGAGTATTTGGTGTGCAATGCCATAAATTGCTAAATTTACAAGCGTGTATCAATTTCTCTGCTTAATTTCTCAGCTAAAAGAGGACTACGACCATGATTGCGTGTAGGGTATCCTGCTTAACAAGAATCAATCTGACAACTAATCAAGATCACTGAGATATCAACAATCTAATTGGCTAGGTCGGCAAATATCAGGTGGGAGGTTTTCCGTTCAATAGAACGTTCCTTAATTTAAGAACCACCTTTCAATTTCCTTCCTTGGTTTAAGCACCAATTAGACTGAATCCAAGTCAATCTCGATATACTGTAAAGTATATCCCCTGTATAAAGGACTTAATCCACTTATACAGTATCACTTAGACTGAATCTAAGTCAAGCTCGATATACTGTAAAGTATATCCCCTGTATAAAGGACTTAATCCACTTATACAGTATTTGAAGTGAGGTACGCTTAGAGCGAATCTCCTTAAGACAATTACGTCCCCCGCACCGGTGCTAACGGGATAATGGACGCTGGTCTCCCAAGATACAACACTTCTTCACGGTATTTGGATAGCACTACCAAATCACCGTACGGTCGAACCGTAGTCAACCAGTACCTACACAGGATTAGCAAAGCAGCGGTATAATGACAAATTTCAAATGAATATTTGTCTTACTCTTTTGGAGGAACACCCACTGTTAAGGATGTAGGAAGGTTGAAGAATTTGGCAGAATCTCCTTTAGGAAGTCGCTTCGGATTCCCACTTTACGCTGGAAATCGCGGATTCCCACTTCAGGCTGGAAGCGCAGTTCAGAACGTTGGAAGAACAGTTCAGAACTTTAAATAGAGAGAGAGAGAGAGATAGAGAGTTAATTCTCTGTTGGTGTGTTTTTAATTGAGAACCAGGAGGGCTTTATATAGTTTTCCAGGAGTAGGCCAACAGGTTTGAACCCAAACCAAAAGCTGCAACCTTTGGTCCAGCCGTGTCTGTTGGCAGTCCAACAGTCGCAACCGTTGACGCGGAGCGGACTGTTTTGCAACCTTTGGTTGTTCAACATGTGCGTAACCTTTGGCAGTCCAACAGGTGCGCAACTGTTGGCAATCCAATAGGTTTGCAACAGGAGCGGGACCTTGGTTCAAAAAGAACCAGGCCAGGTAGGGAACTCAGACTCAGATCTGAACCCGAGTCCAGTAGACCCAGACCCAGACCCAGACCCGGACCCGGACCCGTGCCCGACCCGGCCAGGCACCGGCACCGGCGCCGGCACCGGCGCCGCCGCCGCCAGCGGCGGCGCGCGTGCGCGCACGTATGTACGTGCATAGTTCCCTCCTTTTCGCGCGCGAAAACTCCAAGTACCCAAAGGGCACACCCTTTGTTCTCAATTTTCTCTATTTATACTACACAAGCTTCCATCCCACGGTCAATGTGGGACTAAATGCTTGTAGCAACCTTTAGTCCCATTTGGCTTTGAATTAGGCAATCTTTGGACTTGAATATCTCATTCATTCGAAGTCGGAATTGAACATGTGAATATACCACGTTCATCACAAATGGAAGGAGAATACACTCCAACCATCATCCGGTTGATTTGATCAACGGATCTCGCCATAATTCAACTTGAAGATTCCCTTTATATTCTTCAATTCCAACAATCCCCCACAATGAATGGAGATTCAAGGAAATGACACACAAAGAGACTGACTCTATTGTGTAAGGTACTTTAGAAAAGAAACTGCATAAGGATAGGTGAACTAGGTCTTGAACCTTCCATAGCGAAAGCTTTATCGGACTTACTGGCTAATCAGTGAACTAGGTTTTGAACTGTTAGCCGTTAGTGTAAGTCAAGTAAACAAGCTTCACACAGTGACTTTCCAAATCAACTTTGGTTCTCTGTTGTGTCCGTTTTGGCCCTGGACATTCTTGGTTTCAGAGAGTATCTTTAGGGAATAACAGCCTCCATAGAAATTCCCAAAGAGCCGACCTAACTCTATACTCACATAGGTGATGGACCTATTAAGAGTAGTCTACTCTACTCTACTTGTTTAGTAACAAGATATAGGCATCATTAAAAGCGTTAAGCTTATCCTTAACCCACTTGTAGAAAAGCACTTATGTGCACCTTAGGAATGGATTGGAGTCAAGCTCCCAAGTGCTTACTTGCTGAGTCAATCATAACTAGTTTTTCCTCTTGAACTTAGTCCGTGGGATCTCCAGTCGCTAAGTGAGATTTCCATTAAGCTGACTCGGTAAGGTTAGGCTTTTAGACCCATTCTCCTCGATGCGCAGTTTATACGCTCTCCACTTAAACCTTTAGTAAGCGGATCCGCTAAATTATCCTTTGACGATACAAAGTCAATAGAGATAATTCCATTTGAGAGCAACTGCTTCACAGTATTATGTCTACGACGAATATGTCTAGACTTACCGTTGTATATCACATTTTGTGCCCTAGATATAGCTGCTTGATTGTCGCAGTGTATACATATAGCGGGCACTGGCTTTTGCCATAACGGTATATCTTCTAAGAATTGTCGAAGCCATTCTGCTTCTTCTCCAGCCTTATCTAAGGCTATGAATTCCGATTCTATAGTGGAACGGGCAATACATGTTTACTTAGAAGATTTCCAAGATACCGCTGCTCCTGCTAGAGTAAATACGTATCCGCTAGTTGATTTTGATTCCTCAGAATCTGCAATCCAATTAGCATCACTGTATCCTTCTAGTACAGGAGGATACTTTCCATATCTCAAGGTATATTCCTTAGTATGTGATACGTAACCCAATACTCGTAGTAGAGCGGTCCAATGTAGATCACTAGGATTACTAGTGTATCTACTTAACTTGCTTACAGCGTAAGCAATATCGGGTCTAGTGCAATTCATTAAATACATTAGACTTCCGATAATCTGAGAATACTCCAACTGGCGTATTCCAGTTCCTGTATTCTTATGAAGGTGGATGTGTGGGAGAAAAGGATTTGTATTCTCTTTTATCCCATGATCATTGAATCTTTCTATCATTTTATCCACGTAGTGAGATTGAGATAGACTGATTCCATCTGGTGTTCTAGTAATTTTAATTCCTAAAATTACATCAGCAACCCCCAGATCCTTCATATCAAAACTGTTGGATAACATTCTTTTAGTGGACTTAATAATTTCAATATTAGTCCCAAGTATCAACATGTCGTCTACATAAAGACAAACAATGATACATGCATCTCCAACTGTTTTCGTGTAAACACACTTATCGCATTCATTGATAGTGAATCCATCTTTGATCATGACATTATCAAATTTCTCATGCCATTATTTTGGAGCCTGCTTTAAACCATATAAAGATTTTACCAATTTACACACCTTGTGTTCTTGGTTCTTGACTATAAATCCTTCAGGTTACTCCATATAAATCTCTTCATTTAATTCACCATTTAAGAATGCAGTCTTGACATCCATTTGATGGATATCTAAGTTGTGCAATACTGCAATCGCAATCAACATCCGAATGGACGTTATTCTTGTTACTGGCGAATAAGTATCGAAGTAGTCAAGTCCTTCTTTTTGCTGATAACCCTTGGCTACTAATCTAGCATTGTACTTATCGATAGATCCATAGGGTTTTAATTTTCGTTTGAAAATCCACTTACACCCAATTGGTTTACTTTCAGGAGGCAAGTTTACCAATTCCCAAGTATGATTACTTAGTATGGATTCTATTTCGCTATTTATAACTTCTTTCCACATTTGTGCTTCTGGGGTTGACATAGCCTCTTTAAATGTTTGAGGCTCGCTCTCAATAGCATATGCTATGAAATCTGGACCAAAAGATTTTGAGATTCTAGATCTCTGACTTCTTCTTGGTTCAGTTTCCGCATTAACAATTGGTTCCTCGGGGCTTTCGTCCCTGAACGCCATCTCGTGTGTTCTTTTCCCAGAAGTCTTATATGCTTCCCGTTTGTACGGAAAGATGTCTTCAAAGAACACAGCATCTCGAGATTCGATAATCATGTTTACATGAATATCTGGTATTTCTGATTTATGAACAAGAAATCTATAGGCACTACTATTCAAGGCATAGCCTATGAATATGCAGTCCATAGTTTTTGCTCCCAACTTAGTCTTTTTAGGTAATGGTGCTAGCACCTTTGCAAGGCACCCCCACATTTTGAGGTAATGGTAGGAAGGTGTCCTTCCATGCCATAACTCGAATGGTATAAGACCAAGTTTCTTGTGGGGTACTCTATTTAGAATATGATTTGCAGTTAATAGAGCTTCCCCCCACAAGTTCTGCAGAGCTCCAGAACTTACGAGCATGGAATTAACCATCTCCTTCAAAGTTCTGTTCTTCCGTTCAACAATTCCATTCTGCTGAGGAGTGTATGGTGCTGTAGTTTGATGTATTATACCAAAACTAGCACATAACTCACTAAAATCATTTGATTCATATTCTCCGCCTCTATCGGATTTTAGAATCTTGATTTTCTTGTTGAGTTGATTCTCAACTTCGGCTTTATATGTTGTAAACATATTTATTGCCTCATCCTTACTGTTTAAAAGATACACATAACAGTATCTTGTACAGTCATCAATAAAAGTAATAAAATACTTTTTACCGCCTCTAGTTGGCATAAACTTCAAGTCACATAGATCGCTATGAATTAACCCTAAAGGTTCTGTATTTCGATCTATTGAGTGAAATGAATTTTTAGCCAACTTGGCCTCAACACAAACCTCACACTTGCGAATTTCTTCCAAGTTGAGTTTAGGAATATATCCCAGATTAGACAAGTTCTTCAAAGACTTGTAATTTACATGCCCTAATCTAGCATGCCACAAATTAGGAGACTCAAGCAAATAACAGAAGAATTTCCTTTATTTATTAGCTTTGGGTACAAATAAACAGACTTTTTATCAACCACTGCAACATTGGCTTTAAAAAGTCCATCAACAAGATAGCCCTTTCCCACATACATCCCTCCCTTAGTAAGTACAAATTTATCAGATTCAAAAACCATTCTAAATCCTTTCTTACTAAGTATTGATCCGGAGATCAAATTCTTGCGGATGTCTGGAACATGAAGCACATCGTTAAGAGTAAGCTCTTTCCCCGATGTCCACTTCAGGATGACCTTGCCCTTTTCTTCAACCTTTGAGACGGCTGAATTCCCCATAAATAGTTGCTCATCTTGCTCTAGTATTTGATATTCTGAGAATAACAATTTCTCAGAGCAGATGTGCCAGTAGCCCCAGTGTCTACCCACCAATCCTTATTGTTGGTTGTCAGATTTACTTCTGACACCACAGCTGAAAGGCTTGGAGACTCATGGTCGGTCAAGTTTGCCTGTGGGTGGCTTTTCTTGTTCTTTTTGAGAAGGCTGCGACATTCATTCGCCTTATGCCCTTCTTTGTTGCAGATGTAGCAGGTTCCCTTGAAGCGCATGTTCTTGCCTTCTTGGACCTTGCCCTTGTACCCCTGGGAAGTCTTCTTCCGCTTTAAGCCTTTGGAAGTAGACGCTTTCCCCTTTGAGTCCTCGATCACATTTGCTTTTGCTTCGTAGGAGTTCTTGCTGCTCCTTTTCTCGGACTTGCGGTTGTCCTTCTCGATACGAAGCCTCACAATGAGATCTTCCAACTTTAACTCCTTTCGCTTGTGCTTAAGGTAGTTCTTGAAATCTCTCCACGCAGGTGGGAGTTTCTCCACGATAGTAGCAACCTGAAAAGTTTCAGGTATGATCATACCTTCGGCTACTATCTCGTGCAAGATAAGTTGGAACTCTTGCACCTGACTGATTACAGTCTTGCTGTCCACCATTTTGTACTCTAGAAATCGTCCTACGACAAACTTCTTCGTACCAGCATCCTCAGTCTTGTACTTCTTGTCAAGACTGGCCCATAACTTCTTTGCCGTAGTGATCGGACTGTAGACATTGTAAAGAGAGTCATCCAGTCCATTAAGAACATAATTTCGGCAAAGGAAGTCACCTTGTGTCCAAGCATCGACTGCAAGGACTGAGTCCCGATCAGTTCCGGGTTCTGGTGGATCCTCCTGCAGGAATTTGGCCAGATGAAGAGTGGTCAAGTAGAAGAGCATCTTCTGTTGCCACCTCTTGAATTCTGTGCCATCAAACTTTCCTGGCTTCTCCGGCTTCGGGTTAGGAAGTGGAGTAGGCATCAAACCTTGGAGCGGTATGTTTGTTGCCTTGCTTGAGCTATCTTGATTTGTCTCAGACATCTTCTGCAAGTTCAAGCAGAACTGAAGTTAGTAACTTCAATAATAATTGTCTTAAGAATGTTGGTTATTCTGCTTAACAAGAATCAATCTGACAACTAATCAAGATCACTGAGATATCAACAATCTAATTGGCCAGGTCGGCAAATATCAGGTGGGAGGTTTTCCGTTCAATAGAACGTTCCTTAATTTAAGAACCACCTTTCAATTTCCTTCCTTGGTTTAAGCACCAATTAGACTGAATCCAAGTCAGTCTCGATATACTGTAAAGTATATCCCCTGTATAAAGGAGTTAATCCACTTATACAGTATCACTTAGACTGAATCTAAGTCAATCTCGATATACTGTAAAGTATATCCCCTGTATAAAGGACTTAATCCACTTATACAGTATTTGAAGTGAGGTACGCTTAGAGCGAATCTCCTTAAGACAATTACGTCCCCCGCACCGGTGCTAACGGGATAATGGACGCTGGTCTCCCAAGATACAACACTTCTTCACGGTATTTGGATAGCACTACCAAATCACCGTACGGTCGAACCGTAGTCAACCAGTACCTACACAGGATTAGCAAAGCAGCGGTATAATGACAAATTTCAAATGAATATTTGTCTTACTCTTTTGGAGGAACACCCACTGTTAAGGATGTAGGAAGGTTGAAGAATTTGGTAGAATCTCCTTTAGGAAGTCGCTTCGGATTCCCACTTTACGCTAGAAATCGCGGATTCCCACTTCAGGCTGGAAGCGCAGTTCAGAACGTTGGAAGAACAGTTCAGAACTTTAAATAGAGAGAGAGATAGAGAGTTAATTCTCTGTTGGTGTGTTTTTAATTGAGAACCAAGAGGGCTTTATATAGTTTTCCAGGAGTAGGCCAACAGGTTTGAACCCAAACCAAAAGCTGCAACCTTTGGTCCAGCCGTGTCTGTTGGCAGTCCAACAGTCGCAACCGTTGACGCGGAGCGGACTGTTTTGCAACCTTTGGTTGTTCAACATGTGCGTAACCTTTGGCAGTCCAACAGGTGCGCAACTGTTGGCAATCCAACAGGTTTGCAACAGGAGCGGGACCTTGGTTCAAAAAGAACCAGGCCAGGTAGGAAACTCAGACTCAGATCTGAACCCGAGGGCGCGCGTGCGCGCACGTATGTACGTGCATAGTTCCCTCCTTTTCGCGCGCGAAAACTCCAAGTACCCAAAGGGCACACCCTTTGTTCTCAATTTTCTCTATTTATATTACACAAGCTTCCATCCCACGGCCAATGTGGGACTAAATGCTTGTAGCAACCTTTAGTCCCATTTGGCTTTGAATTAGGCAATCTTTGGACTTGAATATCTCATTCATTCGAAGTCGGAATTGAACATGTGAATATACCACGTTCATCACAAATGGAAGGAGAATACACTCCAACCATCATCCGGTTGATTTGATCAACGGATCTCGCCATAATTCAACTTGAAGATTCCCTTTATATTCTTCAATTCCAACATTGCAAACTACAGATCTAAGGGATCCAAGTCAACATCACCAACAAGGTCCATAGGGTGAAGATAAAAATCTCGAGAAGGGGGGAAGATGGAGAGCTCGAGATCGGCAATGATCAGCAAGGAGAGGGGAAGATGGAGAGCTCAAGAAAGAGGGGGTAGGTATTTGCTGCCGTCGACGCAAGATAGGGGGATTAGAAGGGTCAGAAAGAAGGGGAGCGTCGTAGGCATCGCGATCTGAGAGAAAGAAAGTGGCATTGCAATCTGAGAGGAAAAGAATCGGGGGCAGATCTGAGAGAGAGAGAGAGAGAGAGAGAGAGAGAGAGAGAGAGAGAGAGAGAGAGAGAGGAGAGAGAGAGAGAGATTTGATGTCTTAAGTGGGATTTTTTTTTGGCAAAAGAGGTTTACATGAGCCTAAATGTATTAACTAAGAGGGTTATCCAAAGAAAACCCAGATCTCATCTCAACCCTGATTTGGGGCTGAGATGGGGCCACATCACTGCAAGCTGAGAGAGCCCCTCAGTTGGCGACTGAGATATATTTTTCTCATATATATAATATATAACCTTGTTAAATCTTGTGTTCTCTACTTTTATTTTAACACAAAAGAAAGAACTTGAAAGTCAGAAATATTCCTCTTGAGAACCGTAACACAGCCTCTAAAATACAATGGCATTTCTGCATATTGCTTCAGAATTTGTTAATAGCTTGTGGCTTGCTATGCAACTAGTGTAGCAAGTTTCTTTAGGCTTTGTTTGGGACCCTTCCAATTGTATTACATCTCATAATCCATTATTGGAATTGTATCCATGCTAGCATGAGAAATTTAAACATGCAAAAACTAGCTTAAAGTTAGACCTATATTTATTTGCTTTTAATTTTGTGGATGCATACTAAAGTTTTGGCATCTATAATATGATTTATTTGGGGTCTATGGTGTAATAACTTTTGGGCTTATCACTATGTTATTACTAAAGGGAACTGAAAAAGAATATATGCATTGTGTTTTCTTCCAGATTATTTACATACATATCATGAGAAGGAACAAAGAGTTTTCTTTCATGGGCCCTTCAAATATCAAGAGCAAAGAAGCTAAGGAGGTTGAGAGGTCTCCAGTGAGTGCTGAGAATGCTTGTAGTTAAAGAAACTGGGTCTCTCTACAGCTGATGATGACACCAAGTGCTGAGAGATTTATAGAAAACATCAATGTGCTCCCTTTTACTTTAGTTTCCCCCAAAATTGTTCTGGGCTTGAACCCTCTCACAAACCGTGGATCATGTCTGTTGGAAGTTTAATATTTATTCATGTTGTGTGTTTATTTTACAAAGTGGATATTAGAGAAGGCACTATGTGTACATTTTGTTGGGCGTGTTTGGTTGCAAGGAAGTGGGCGGAAGTAAAGAAATAGGGAAGTATAATTGCTCACTTTCCTATCTATCCAAACACCGAAAAAGAAAAATAAGAAAACTCATTTCATTTTCTCTTTTCTTTTTTACACAACTATTTTCTCACTTCCAGAGTGTTACAGTTAATTTTGTGGTCATATAAATCTCATTTGTAATAAGTTGTAGTTCAAAATAGTTAATTTTTTGATCATGTAAATGTCACTTACATTCTAATTACAGTCCATTTTTTATTTTTCTTAATTAATTTTTATTTTAATATTATTTTGCGACAACTTTGTAGTCAATATTTTCACTTTCACTTTCACATTACCATCCAAATACCAAAAAAACATAACATTTTTCAAATCACACTTCCCAACAACATCCAAACACCAGAAAACTTACTAACTAATTCTCAAGTTCCAAAGGGAACTATTATCACTTCCTCACTTCCACCCTTAGCCAAACAGGCCTGTAGTTAACTACATGGAGTTTGGGGACTTCCGAATTTCAAACATATTAGCTCCTTAAAATTAAGAACAAATTGAAAAAGAAGAAGAAGAGGAACCTATTAAGCACGACCAAATATATTTTGAGACAGCTTATGTTGGGACAAATTTTTTTGACTCTCACATGACTGACATGCGCATTACTTTACTTTGTGACTGAACGCTAAAATTCATAAATTACACTTTCGTCCAGTCTTAGAGATAATTTTCTTCAATTTTCTCCAACATTTCACTATTCTCAGTTAATAACTTTACTAGTCATTGCATCTGAAACTCCAATCATATTTAACTTCTGTAACACCTCGTTCCCATAATACGTACTTAGATATGTATTCTGAATTTTTGATTGTATATTTTCAATTCAGTTTCTGTATTTATTATTTAATGGTTATTTATGTGATTGTTGTGCTTTAGATCTGAATTCGTGGGCTCAGAATCAGCTCTACTTTGAAACAGAAACCCGATCCTAGTATACTGATTGATTTGACATTTTTGGTAGTCTGATTTGACCGATTTTAGTTTCAAACACTATTTCCCAATATTTTAAAATTTTTCATGATTTTCAGAATTTTTCAGAATTATTTTTATAAAAACCCTAAAATTGGGATTAATCGGTACCGCTGGTTTATTCTCAAATTTTTAATTTACAAAAGGAGTCAAATTTTGCGAAACTGTTTTCACATTTTTTCTTAAAATAATATTTTATCATAATATATTTTTCAGATATTTTCAGAATATAACAGATTTCCACCAGATTTAGTGTCGACCAGTATCGGCGGTCAATATCAGAATTTTTAATTTTAAAAATCGTAAAAAAATTCTTAAATGGATTTCACCATGATTATTAGTATAATATTCTTGATTTTTGAGAATTTTTGGGGAGCTTTTCGAGATACTTGATTTTGGGCGATTCCAGTATTTTTTCGAAAATTTTCCGCATCCGCGGCCGAATCCGGGGAATCCACCATTCTAATTATTTTTATTTTTCTTCCAATTACTTTTCTTTTTTTCCTTTCTTTTCTTTTTCCTTTTCCTTCCTTCCTTTTCCTTCCATCATATTCTAAAACCTTCTCCATTCTTCTATCACATTCTACACTCTTCCACCAAATTATCTCCTCTAAAATATCCTAAACACTCATCACACCCAACCTATCACTAGAGCCGACCATAACTCTCTCTCCCATCACCATTTCACAAAAAATCTCATCCCAAAACTCATTCCTCTTCCTCCAAAAAATCAACACCTTTCCTTCTCCTTTCACCTTCATTCCTCCATCAAAATCCTAAAATCACCAAATCCTCCTTCATCTTCGCTACAATAACAACCACAACATCACCTACAACACCTTACCATCATCATCGTCCTCCTCCATCTTCATTTATTCCGCCACAAACTCCAAACTCCATCATATAAACCACCATCTCTTTTACCTTCTGCAAAACTACAATCACCACTTAATCATACCACAAAACCATCATCCCACTACCTACTCCTAGGCTGGCTACCATGCTTGGATAGAGGTCGGACCCCTTTTCTCCGGTGGCATCTCCGGTGACCATTCCGGCAACTACTCCAGCGATAACTCTACCACCAACTTCAACATCAACTTCTACCACCAATATAACCCTTTCTTCATCACCACCTCCTATACTTCTCCTTCCATCACCAACATATTCACCCTCATCACCATAACACCACCCTCATCACCTCCACCTCAACCTATAACATCACCATCACCATCATCTTCATCACTTTTCATTTTTCTTTCTCCATCAAAATCCAACTACATCACCTTCACTGACACCACCACCAACACCTTCACCCTTCCTTTCACCTCCTCCCTCTCCTGCTTCTTGAGGCCGACCACCCTCTTAGCCTCCTAGGGAGCTTATGCCCTCCCCAAGGCCGACGGCCATCAAGGAGCCAAGCCCCTCCTCCACTTCTTGCTTCGGTGTTTCCCCGCCACGAAGTTCGTGCGCGTAGCATTTCAGAGTTCCTGCAATTTTCATCGTATTTGTATTTAGGCGAGTGTCTTTCCTATCATCATTGAGCTTGTACTGCATTTGGGTTTGTGATAGGTTTGTTTGTGTAGTCATGTATATTTGTGCTGGGTTGTATGCGTGTACCGGTGTCATATGATGTATCCTGTGTCTGAATGCTTGTGATAGTGTAATCAATATGATATTTGTGCACATGTTGGTACTAACCATGCAGGTACCTATGTATAGCCTTCGGGAACCCGATTGGTCTAGGCCTTGCATCCTTATGGGCTTCGTGGTAGCTATCGGGGTGCACATAAACCCCGGGCTTACTTCAGTAAGGGCTTACACACAGCTTTGGGCTTCACATACTATATA
Organism: Agave tequilana; assembly: GCA_038442645.1. Lineage (NCBI taxonomy): Eukaryota > Viridiplantae > Streptophyta > Magnoliopsida > Asparagales > Asparagaceae > Agave > Agave tequilana. The sequence continues at coordinate 12,061 of JAVJIF010009418.1, forward strand.
AATGGTCTAGTTACTGTCTGTTTATATGCATGATTGTGTGGTACTAACATCTCATGCAGGTACGCTTGTACCGACTCTGGATTTCCGCCCACTCCCGGGCTAGCTACCCCATTGGTTTTAGGCCTATACTCTTAGGGTCGTGGTAGCTGACGAGAGTGCTCCTAGACTCTGAGCGTACTTTAGCCTTCGAGCTCTTATCCACTTTCTCAAAAGAGGAGTGCGCTTAGACCATCAGGTCTCTCATACTCTGCCTGATAGGTATGTATAGTGCCCAGCACTTTATTCACTAGATTCGCCTAGGCGAGATGCTGTCAGATTTTCTACTTGCATCTTAACCCGAGACGTTCCAGTAACTCCGCCAAGCGCTTTAGTGACTAAACACTGTTCGTTGTCTGTGCCTCCAGCTTACTCAGCTCCACTTGATTGTACTCAGCTATTACTATATCACTCGCTATGCACATACTTGATATGTTGACACTTACCATGCTATCACTTGACATTTATATATTGACATCTGACACTTGACATACTACCACTTGACATCTGCTTGCTATTACCTGACATCTGTCTGCATCATTTAACTCCTACTTGTTATCACTTGGTATGCCTACTACCTGACTCTTCTAATTATCACTATATGGGAATGATGACCTAGCATCTTGACATATTTTAATATATTTTAATACAACCGTGCTCCTGATATATCATGTACTCATGATACACCTGACTCTCTCCTTCTCATTCCCGTATTCTGATAATTACTTAATAAATTAAAATAAGATAACTTACACTGGGCTTGGGGAAACTGATGGGTCATAAATAGTCATGTTTATGATGGTCATATCGAGTCATGCGTGGTCACATACTTTTAGAATCACCTGGCGACTGTTGACACTTAAAAAAGACAAGATTCTCATTGGTCCGAACGATGTCTAAACTTGTTGACATTTACAAAAGACAAGGGACAGACAAGCTGAAGACCAGTTTCCACCCACCTCCAAGGGACAAGGAAGCAGCTCGGACTCCACTGATCCAGCAAGCAGAACAGTGAACCCGGATTGTTTCTAAACAGACCTCAGCAGGTCTAAGATGCTAGCATTTAGCATTACATTAGCCCAAGGAGATAGCCTCGCTTGAGAGGCTAGCATCATCCAGAGCATCGCCAGGAAGCTAACTGATAGCTTCGCCGAAAAGCCTCTTTTCGGACCTCGCCAAGAGTTACCTCTAGCTCCGCTATGAGCTTCAAAGCGGGCAGCTCCGTTGTCAACCTTTGACCAATCAAATCTCCTGATGAGATCGGATCCAATCTGATCAAATCCAATTAGGATTCAAATATGGCAGGTGATTGCCGCAATCTCTTGACTCTCTTGGAAACGAGTAAGAGGATCAGAGAAAATCTTCCAACGATATGAAAAGGATCGAAACAAATCAGAAAGATCAACCGACTTGCCATTTTCTAGCTCCGCAGAAGCTATCCTAACCTCGTAGCAAGGCTAATTTCCAGATTCAAATAGATTCGGTTCAATCTGTTTCCATATCTTCAAGGGGACGACTATACCCTTGCTCTCCCTATAAATAGCCCGCCAGGGGCACAAGGGGAGGAGGTTTCCAGAGATCAGCGATCAATCAAAGTGGGCTTCTGCTCCCAAATCAATCCTCTGCTGATCAGGAGAATCGGACTTCTTCATAACGCACCGTGCGTTCTCTAATTCAGAGACCTTTCAAGAGAAATACTTCTCCTTTCAGGGTGGCGATACCCTAGCAACCTCTTTTCCTCAAGGAATCTCCGGAACCAGGCGAGAAGGAATTCCTCACAGAAGGCGGTTTTGAGAAGTAGCAAGAGGGTTCTACCAATCCTCTGTTCTCTGATTCCCGGAACCAGGCGAGAAGGGAATCTTATCGCTCGCATCGTCAAAGGGACAAAGTGGTCGCGCGCTGACCAGACTCCTATCGGCACATTTTCTCAGAATCTCTGAGGAGATCTACTTGTAATCTTTTTTTAAGAATACTTGTAATTTAGCTCCTCAAACTCTTTTTTTTTGTAAGTTTTGCTCTTTTGCAAACATAAAGGAAAACAAGATGGCGACTCCGCTGGGGAAAGTATTCTCCTCTGCTGAGAATCAAGTGTCGCAATGCGACGATCAGACCTTCGGGTCTATCTCTGAATTCAACAAAGTCGGTGCAGCCAGAGCTTCTCTGGCTAAATCTTCAAGGAAAGTCTCTGCGGAGACTGAAAAGGTTCCCTGCAAACCTGCTGTGGTGCTCTGGTGCAACAAGGAAGCATGCCCGCAGACCGAGCCCTGCACTCTTGAGAACTTGGTCATCCAGATCGACCAAGGAAGATTTGAAGAAGTCCTCTCTGGGGGTGACCTGACGCTTCGAGCACGGAAGCACAGGAAGGTCTTCACGACCAAGGTTTCAAATCAGAAACCAGAGGCAGAATTTTGCCAACACCCCACAGCCCCGCGTGTGGCTATTCAGGTTCCCTGTGAACCTAAGCATCTTCCGTCAAGGCGGATATGGAAGCCCAAGCACAAGTCTCCAACCGAGGTTTCCGGTGTAGTCACGCCGAAACTGCGCCTCTCCCGCGAAGAAAAGGGTAAGATGCCTATCTACCCTAACGATGCTGCCAATCATGAAGTCCCGACGGCGATCATACCGTCGCTCAAATCAAAGGCAGCAAAACCTTCTTACAGCCTCGCTTTCACAAACGGGGCCACCATACCAAAGCATACTCATTGGATCCAAGGCCGCGAGGCTAAGGCCAAAGAGTCATCTAAGGCTAATCCCCTTCGCGGCGGAATAGCGGATAAAGCACCTCGGCGTGCTCCGCTCTCTAGTTCATCAAGCACTAGGTTCGCACCTGCTGGCGAATCTAGATCTGAAGCACTATTCAGTGCTAATCCCTTTTGCAGGGATAAGAAGAACGGAGTATCGTCCCATGTACACTTCGAAAATGCTTCTCTGCGAAGTTATCCAGGCTCTGTTGGGCCTGACCTACGAGAATTCCTGGTAAGCAAGCGGAAGCCGGAGCCCCTCCGAATTACTTTCCCCTATTGCCAAAGAGGATGCCGACTTGTGACAATCCATTCAACCCGCTGCCGGCTACATTCAACCATGGCTGTATCTCCGCACCGGCAATCGGTGTTTGATCGGTTGTCCGCACATGCTCCTATGAGGCATCGCGGAAGGGGCGCCCCACCAGATCCAATCTCCGCCTCCGTCAATATGACCGGAAGAGGCCGAGAGCGACGCAAGGGGAGTCAGACATCTGATGGTCCCCCTTACAGTTCTCCAGATCCAGATTATAATCCAGGCCTAGGCGAGGTCTCGGTACAAGAAGAAGGTGTTTTCCGAAACACCAGATCCAGGGTGGCAATACCCTACAATTACGAGCAACCTTCTTTCTCGACGGCCCTGATCCCGCCATCACCCAGGCGATCACCCCAATCATCTGATGGAGAAGATGAAGACAGCGGGTATGCCTCTTCAGCAACAGTCAGTTCTATATAGACGGACAAAGCATCGGTCAATATGACCGATAACGCCAATGACGACCTTCGTCGGCGTTTGGAAGCTCAGGAGCAGACCTCTAGAACTCAGCAAGAGACCCTGGACAATATTCAACAGATGCTCGCTCAGCTCCTCAGCAACCGGAATGATGATATCGGGAGTAATCATGACGAGGAGGGACATCTCAGCAATGATCCGCCCAAGACGGAGAGATCTAAGGGAGGCTCTTCCCTGGATGCCGAAGTCCTTAAAGGCCTTCAAGCTCAAATTTCATCCCTGGCTCAGAAGGATGAATTGAAGAAAGTGGGGGTAGTCCGTCCTTACCCACTGGAATGGGATTCGGTGCCATATCCGCCAAAGTTCAAACCACCAACGTTGCATACGTATGATGGTAAGAGCTCGCCCAATCAGCACATCTACTATTTCCGGTCTCAGACTGGTAATGTCATAAGCAACGACGCCATCATGGCTAGGCTGTTTATTGGCACTCTAAAGGGCGTGGCATTCGACTGGTTCCGAAGCCTCCCTCCAGGTTCTATCAATTCCTGGATTGACCTAGAAACTCGGTTCCTCTCTCGCTTCTATGAGGACGACACTGAAGTGACCATGGACAAGCTCCTCTCCACCGTGCAGAAGAAGGGCGAATCTGTCCGTGACTACATTGAGCGGTTCAGAAACTTATCCTTGATGTGTCCAGCAGGGATGCCGTTACCCATGCTCTTACAGACATGCAGGCACAACTTCTTGGATCAAGTAGAAGTTCGCATGGGGGCTGTCAAAGCCCACACTTGGAAGGAATTGTCGAACAAGCTGAGATAGCTGAGAAGTCGGCTAAAAAGTTCGAGCCATCCGCCCCCAGAGGCAAATGGGGTACGAACAGTAAAGGACGCGGCGACCCGCCTCAGTCTTCCCAAGCTAAGGGGAAAGAGATTATGTCCGTAGAGTTATCCGGAGACGTGCAGTCGAAGGCCAAGAAGAGCGGCTTCAACAATCAGGAGCCCAAGTTCCCTCCAAAACAGTACTCCTTCAGAGATGATCAGGTGGTCACGATATTCCACCTGCTCCACAAAGGGAACAAGCTGAAGCTGCCGGATGCTCGACGTCCTGATGAGATAGGGCGCACAAACGACCCCAAATACTGCCTCTATCATAGGATGATTCACCATCCTACTGACAAATGTTATGTCCTCAAGGACAGGATACAAGCCCTGATTGACGCCGGCGTCCTCACACTGAAGACGGAGCAGAAGAAAGTCACTGCCAATATGGTGGCCCTTGAATTCGGCACAGCCCAAAAGGTCATGGTTCCTGACGGGACCTATCCAGCCCCCACACCGCGGTTGGAAATCAAACATTCTTCAGCCATAGCTAAAAATGACAAGGGTCTCGTTCCCTTGACATTGGAGACAGGGGAAGTTATGTGGATACACCCTGACCTCGTCCAAGACGTACAGCGGACGTCGAAGGACTCTAGCAAAAAGGGCAAGCCCTGCAATGTCATCTCTGTTCTGCCAGATGATGACAACCTTACTTCGGCTTCCCTCAGTAACTCAGAAGGAGAAAAGCGTGCTTGCACAGCGCAGGCAGATGCGCCTCAACAGACGGGCACCCGGTCTGGAAAATCATACTTAAGGCAGTATGACAAGTCTACTGACGAGATACAACAGCAAACGACGTCAGTACCAATGCCGACATCCACTCCAGTCCCGACCAAAGGGAGAGAAAAGCCTAAGGAGGTGCGGTTCGACCATGTGTTGAAGAAACCGCCAAGCCAAGGGCTAGACACGCCTTTCCGCTTTGATATATTGGCCCACTTAGCCAATATCCCGGCTCGTATCACAATACACGAGCTCCTGCGTCTCTCCAAAGAGACACGAGAAGCGCTCAGAGATGCTTTGGCCAACTCAGAGACTCTTCTGACATGCATACCAGAGGTCTCTAATCATGACGCCCAGTCTTCTTGCCCAGAATGCCATCATGTACTGTCAAAGGTGCCTGCTATTACCTTCACGGCGGAAGATATGCTTCTCAAAGACAACAAGCATGATCGACCTCTGTACTATACCGGATATATCGGTTCAACATGCATTGAAAGAGTACAAGTCGATCCGGGGTGTGCACTCAGCATCATCCCCAAAAGGCTCCTCTACTTCCTCGGCATACCACTGTACAGGTTGTCTGCAACCACCACTACAATATACGGTTTTAACGCCGGGAGCAGCCATCCGCTTGGAAAGATTCGGCTCCGCTGCAGAATCGGAAGCTTGAAGTCAGAAGTGACGTGCTATGTCATTGATGCTGACACATCATATAACTTGCTGCTAGGAAGACCTTGGATCCATGCCAACTGGATCGTTCCTTCCACTCTCCACCAATGCTTCAAATATGTTGAAGATGATGTGACAGTACAAACTGTCTTCGCTGAAAAGCAACCCTTCAAGGGGGTGGAAAACTACTTTACCGATGCCCTCCTGTATCAAGAGGCCGACGGAACGCCTGCAGAGCCATTGCCAGATGATGATGAAAGTGGCAATGAGGCGGATTCAGAATCCGAAACAGGCATGCCAGCCATTTTGATTGGCGAACCAATTACAGCATGTCTCATTGACCCCAATGTAATACTCCTTCTGATGAAGAAGGTGAATGAGTAATTAATGACAATATTTCTTTTGATTATCCTGTGAGTATGCGGTCGATCAAATCCATTATGGATGGCTCTCTGCACATGCCCGTACATAAGCCAAATGCGGCCAGTACATCTATGGAGGTCATAGAAGGGGCTACGCTGGTGGTCCCTCCTTCCAAACGAGGTCAGTCGCCGATAATCTTCGGCAGAGCCGGCCAGGGAGATTCTCAACTACAGGCTCAAGCTCAGAGTCGGATGCTCCACAGTTCTTTCATTACGCGCCATCAGCGCACCATATTATGAAGAAGATGGGTTACAACCTGAAGCAGGGAGGCGGCCTAAACTTTGGAAAAGGGAGGCGCAGTCTAATGCGTAATTTTGTCCCGAAAGGGATGCCTGCAAATTACTATGATAGTACACGCAGGGGGTTAGGGTATGTCACACCCACATCATCAACAACAGTTCAGGTCAAAGGCGATGGATCGATCCCATCACAGTCGGCCTCATCCTCCGAATGGGACTCTGATGTCAGCATAGGAGGGATATTCGAAAGCCTCATGACTTCAAGCAGTCAGTTGGAACCCGCAGAGGTTGCTGATGAGGAACCTTGGGCCCAGCAATTAAGTCTCCAATGGGAAAAACGGTTCGAACTGCGTGAGCCGCCTACTGAAGACAAGGTGACGCAGGTCAATCTGGGAAGTCAAGATCATCCCAAACCCATCTTTATAAGTGAAAGCCTATCACTTATAGAAAAGGAAGAATTGATAATGCTCGTAAAAGAGTATATAGACGTCTTCGCGTGGAGCTATGAAGACATGCCCGGACTCGATCCACAGGTCGCTATGCACCATCTAAACATCAAGCCTGACGTCAAGCCAGTCAAGCAGCAACAGCGTCGGTTTCGCCCGAACATTATGGAAGCTATTGAGGCCGAAGTTCACAAGCTCATTGCATGTGGCTTCATTCGGGAGGAGCAACATCCAGATTAGGTGGCTAATATAGTCCCCGTCCTCAAGAAGAATGGCAAAATACGGATCTGCATCGACTACCGTGATCTCAATACGGCCTGTCCCAAGGATGAATTTTCGCTGCCCATCACTGATGTCATGATTGACAACACATGCGGGTTCGAGAGGATGTCTTTCATGGACGGCTTCTCAGGGTACAACCAGATCAAGATGTATCCTGATGACGAGAAGCATACTTCTTTTCGAACGCCATTGGGGGTATACTGCTACACTGTGATGCCCTTCGGACTGAAGAACGCCGGAGCAACCTACCAGCGCGCAATGAGCACGATCTTCCGCGATCACCTCCGGAAGACAGTAGAGTGCTATGTTGACGACATTGCTGTCAAAAGTCGCAACAAAGACGAACATCTTCGCGACCTAAGAATGATGTTCAACATAATGCGGGCTCATCAGCTGAAAATGAACCCGACAAAATCCTTCTTAGGAGTATCCAGCGGCAAATTCCTTGGGTTCATTGTCACATCAAAAGGGATCCATCTGGACCCAGACAAAGTCAAAGCCATCCAGGACATGCATCCACCGAGGAACCTCAAAGAGCTCAGAGGCTTGCAAGGCAGGTTGGCCTACATCAGAAGATTCATTGCAAATCTCTCAGGCCGCTGTCAGCCGTTCACCCGCTCATGAAAAAGGGTACTGCCTTCATATGGGACCAAGCTTGTCAAGAAGCTTATGAAGACATCAAGAGGTATCTCACAAACCCTCCGGTCTTAGTGGCCCCTACATCAGGGAAACCATTCTTGCTTTATGTAAAAGCTCTGGACTATTCCCTCGGCGCCCTCCTCGCTCAGAAGGACGACAATGGCCACGAGTAGGCCATTTATTATTTGAGCAGGACTCTCATAGGAGCGGAATCTCGCTACAATCCTGTTGAGAAAGAGTGTTTAGCTCTCGTCTTTGCCGTTCAGAAGACACGGCATTATTTGGTTGGCCAAACCATACATGTCATCTCCAGGGTGAATCCTTTACGTCTTCTTATGACGAAGCCAGGGTCACTAAATTCAAGATTGGCTAAATGGGCACTTCTGCTGTCTCAATACGACATGACCTTTATTCCTCAGAAGGCGGTCAAAGGCCAAGCCCTTGCGGAATTCTTGGCTGCTTATCCAGTTCCGGAGCATTCAAAACTTCACGAAGACATCCCTGATGAAGTCTTCGAGTCTAATGCAACCTCAGCAGAGGAAGTGTGGCAGATGTTCTTCGACGGAGCATCGCGGATGGGCCCCAAAGGAAAGATTATTGCTGGAGTGGGGGTTGTGTTCATCTCCCCACAGGATCATATCCTTCCCAGAGCATTTTCTTTGACAGAATCATGCTCCAACAATGTAGCAGAATACAATGCTCTGCTCATCGGTCTCCAGCTTGCCCATGGAATGGGGGTACGCTACCTCGAAGCTTACGGCGATTCAAAGCTGGTCATCAGTCAAGTCAAAGGCGAATATGAAGTCCGCCATGAGGACTTGGTGCCTTACTATCATACAGTCATCAAATTGGCTAGCTTATTTGAAGGCTTCTACATCGGGCATGTGTCCCGATCTCAAAATACCAAGGCGGATGCCCTCGCTGCATTAGCGACGACGCTAGCCTTACCGGCCGACACCGAGTATCACCTCACAGTCGCAACCCGGCATCTCGTATGCTCCAAGCATATGCTAAGGATCCAAGAGGTCCATAATATCTCCGTGGATCCTGAGCCGAGGGATTGGCGCTTCCCTCTCATTGACTACGCTCTGCACGGTCTGCTTCCAGACGATCCCAAAGAAGCGGCGTCCATCAGACGAAGGTCGCTCCGTTTCTACTATGATCCCACTTCGAAGACACTCTACCGTCGCTCATATGATGGTGTCCTCCTCCGTTGCCTTTCCCATTCAGAGGCACAGGAAGTGCTTAAAGAAGCACATGATGGCATTTGCGGAGCTCACCAGCTGGGTCCAAAGCTTAAAGACAGGCTGCACAGACTTGGGTACTACTGGCCGACCATGATGGCCGATGCCACCCAATATGCACGAAGGTGTAAGGCGTGCCAGGTCCATGCAGACTTCATACACCAACCTTCGGAGTTGCTCCACCCTACTGTTGCTTCATGGCCATTTGAAGCATGGGGAATCGATGTCGTAGGGCCAATCAGTCCCTCTTCGGCAAGAGGTCACCGGTTTATCCTGGCAATAACCGATTACTTCTCAAAATGGGCAGAGGCCATACCGTTGGCCGAAGTCAAAACCTCCAATTTGGTTAGCTTCATCAAACACCATGTCATCTATCGATTTGGTGTCCCCAGGCGAATCATCCACGACAATGGTCCTCAATTCATAAGCCAAGGATTCTATCGGTTCTACGATAAATACCGAATTCAGAATGTGGCTTCAACCGCCTACAATCCTGCCGCCAATGGCTTAGCAGAAGCATTCAACAAGACGATCATCAAGCTGCTCAAGAAGTTCGTCTCCTCGAATAAGCGAGATTGGGACGAAAAGCTGGGTGAATGTCTCTGGGCTTACCGGACTACGGTTCGGACACCGATAGGCAATACGCCTTTCTCCCTGGTATATGGGTGCGAAGCGGTCATCCCATTGGAAATCCAGGTGCCATCATTGCGGGTAGCCTTGACTACTAAGATGACATCAGAAGACAATGATCGCCTGCGTCTTCAAGAGCTCGAAGCCCTAGACGAGAAGCGGCTCCAAGCTCAGCAACACATCGAGCTATATCAGGCTCGGATGTCAAAAGCCTTCAATAAGAAGGTCAAGCAGAGAGTCTTCCAGAAAGGAGACCTGGTCTTAGCCGTCAGACGACCGATGATTATGACGCACAAGACCAAAGGCAAATTTCAGCCTAAATGGGAAGGACCGTTTGTGATAGAAACAGTCTATTCAAATGGGGCATACCGCCTTATGACTGCAGAGGGCGACCTACTCATGATGCCGATCAATGGCAAATTCTTAAAGAAGTATTATCCTTAATCGAGGATCCTTCTCTCGATCAAGTTAACATTACACCTCTGATTGAGGTCTCCGTGTCCGAAGCACGCACAAAGAGAGCCTTTCTCTTCCTCCAAGTGAGGTCATACAGCCGAAAACCAACTGGGACCTGGCCGTGCACCAGTTATCCTAAAAGACAATCGAGGTTGTGCAGACATCAACCTGATAATCCGACATCCTTAACGATTAAGGATAGAGGAAAATGTTGGCCTTTAAGCCCAACATGAGTCCTCGACAACTCATCATGCTGAGGGGAATAGCATGGCTAGCCCAACTTAAACGGTAGTTGGTAAAGGCATATCAAACCCGTTGACAGCTGAGGGTTTGCTAAAAATCCTAAGGGGCCTGTTCCCACTTGATTCCCTCTCCAGAATCACTTACCAATTCTCATCCATAGAATGGTAAGACCACATATTCCGCTGTTACGTTAACATTAAACCTATGGCAGCAGTCCCCTCATTTCTCCTCGTGAGAACGAGACCTCCAAAATCACCTACCAATTCTCATCCATAGAATGGTAGGACTACACATATTCCGCTGTTACGTTAACATTAAACCTATGACAGTGATTTCCTCGTTTCTCCCCGAGAAGACGAGACCTTTTCCAAATCCAACCCGATTTTTGAACTTGGTGGCTTCTCAACCAGTTATGTCATTGTGACCTCTGAACTGGCAGATAGCCAAGTTTCATCTACCATTGAGCTTAGCGGCGTCTCAATTGGTTATGTCATTGCGACCTCTGAACCAGCAGACAGCTAAGTCTCAATCTTGAGTCCTGTTGACATTTACAAAAGACAGGTCTCGATACTTGTTGACATCTACAAAAGACAAGTATCACCTATTTTGAGCTTGGTGGCTTCTCAACCAGTTATGTCATTGCGACCTCTGAACTGGCAGATAGCCAAATTTCATCTACCATTGAGCTTAGTGGCGTCTCAATTGGTTACGTCATTGCGACCTCTGAACCAGCAGACAGCTAAGTCTCAATCTTGAGTCCTGTTGACATTTACAAAAGACAGGTCTCGATACTTGTTGACATCTACAAAAGACAAGTATCACCTATTTTGAGCTTGGTGGCTTCTCAACCAGTTATGTCATTGCGACCTCTGAACTGGCAGATAGCCAAATTTCATCTACCATTGAGCTTAGTGGCGTCTCAATTGGTTACGTCATTGCGACCTCTGAACCAGCAGACAGCTAAGTCTCAATCTTGAGTCCTGTTGACATTTACAAAAGACAGGTCTCGATACTTGTTGACATCTACAAAAGACAAGTATCACCTATTTTGAGCTTGGTGGCTTCTCAACCAGTTATGTCATTGCGACCTCTGAACTGGCAGATAGCCAAGTTTCATCTACCATTGAGCTTAGTGGCGTCTCAATTGGTTATGTAATTGCGACCTCTGAACCAACAGACAGCTAAGTCTCAATCTCGAGCCCTGTTGACATTTACAAAAGACAGGCCTCATACTTGCTGACATTTACAAAAGGCAAGTATCTTCACTCTAGCCCCGCAAAGGGCTGACCTCGAGACTGGAGACGTCCCATTCGGTTATGTCATTGCGACCTCTGAACCAACAGACAGCCATACCTCATTATCCAAACAAACAAAGACGACAAAAGAAAGAATTTTTTATTAAATTCCAAAAGGATGGATACATGGAGGAGCCTATAGGCGTACATGATAAGATCGGATCCGATCTCCGAGCGAAGCTAGCCTCGTCCTCCTGTCATCAGCAGCCTGGGTCAGCGCCTGTGATCTCAGCTCAGCCTCATTGAAATCCATCGCTTGAGCCAGACGAGCTTCAACCTCCGCCAAAGTCGCCCTCTGTGACGACTCCCGCCGTGCTAATTCCTCGCTTTGAGCCCTAAGCTGCTCAAGCCGCGCAGTCTCTTCAAGACGCACCGGTGTAGCCTTGGATAAGAGGAGATTTGCTTTCCTGATCATCTCCTCGGCCATCCTAATCTTATCTTCGGCATCAAGAAGAGCACTGGTGGAAGCGTCAATTGCACTCCCAACCTCTACTTGCTCTGTCTCCAAGGACTTCAAGTCAGAGGAGATAGCCTCAGCGGCCTCTTGAGCAGCAAGCCGAGCTTCGCGCCTTTGCGCGACAAGATGTGTGAGCCGCTCATCAGCTAAAGACGCCGGGTCAGAACGATGGAGATGGCGCCACTCCTCTACGTCCTTCTCAAGGTTATCCACCAGGAGTTCCAGAGCAGAAGCCTGGTGATACCCCTCAAAGTCCCGGATACACTCAATGCCACGAGAGAGGACCATCTTCAGCTTCGAGAATGGCACAGGCGAGCCCTTCAAGACTAGACTGATAGTCTGCTCCAAACTGTTATAGAAGCTGTCGACCAGATTACCGATGAAGTCATTCTCAGCTTCATCAACCCTTGAGACAACCTCGGAGCAATCTACCATCCTAGTCGACACCGCCACAGAAGAAGAAGCGGGAACATCGGCAGCAGCAGGACAAGCCAAAGGTGACCTCGGCGGAGTCCTCAGCGACACCAGCACGTCAGCCACCACGGAGGTAGGACTGGCAACCACCTCTGGAGCAACAGGCTCAACCACCTGAGTTGGGGAGGTAGGGCTGGTGATCACCCTCAACTCCATACTCGCCGGCATCTCACTCGGGAGTAAAGGCATCTGTGGGACTGTCGTCTCCACAACCCCCGACCTCTCAGTTGTCATGGGCTGATAAGAGGGGAGGCTGCCATACAGCGCGTCCAACACAGCAGCATCCGCCGCGGTCGAAGCACTCGACTCGCCCTCTAACCTCTTAGGAGGACCCTCCGCTTCCTTCGAAGCTGATGCACCTTGGGGACGAATACCTGCAACAAAACCAAGGTCAAAAAGGAGACGCAGCAAACAGGCGAAGACCAAGAGATCGTAGTCATACCGAAGGCCGATGTCACCTCGTCAGCCACATCGGAATCCAAGGGTCCCATCGGAAAGTTCTTACCAGACTCGACGTAAATGGCCGGCCCGCTCTCGCCCGCCGAGTCCCCTGCAGACACTCAACAGAGCTTGATTCCACAGGACTTCCTTTGGAGGTCCCAACACCCGAAAGACCGACATCAGCTGCGCCACTCCCAGACTCTTGCGAGTGAGCGGAAGAGCTGGCTGCAGCCCTATAGGTGAACAGGGGATCGTAGTGTTCCCTTTGCTCTCCAACGGCCTCAGCTCCTGCAACAAAAAGCAAATGATGAGTTATTTAAAGTGCGCTGAAGGCATATTAGATGGGGCCAATCTTACCAGTAGTCGGTTCAGCAACCGACGACTCAGCCACTAATGGAGCAGCAGAAGGAAGCGCAGTAGAGGGTTCGCCCTCTACCACAATTGTAGGAGCATGGCGACGGGGCTTCTTCGCCAATGACTTCCTACGGGATCCACTCCCACGTTTCCTCTTGAAGTGGACATCAGAATCCTCTTCTTCCACTTCTTCCACATGTCGTGGGGGAGCTGTCCCCACTACACCAGAACCGGCTTCACGAATATCGGCTTCATGGGCATCAGCCCTCGTCTCTGCCTCAAAGCGAGGGCTCCCCGCATCAGAAGCCTCGTTGTCATCTGCAGCAATGAACTCCTCTATGCCAGGAACACGGACTCGTTTGCCCTCCTTCTTATCAGAAGCCTTCTGCCTCATCCGATGAGAAATTAACTTCACACCCGAACGGTTGGCATTAAACCCAGCAGGTGTGGAGTTCGAAGCTGCATACCATTGGCAGAAACACAGGGTCGTCCAAAGGCCGGGATCCCTCAGCGGCGTGCGTAGCCACGCTCCAGTGCCATCCGCGGTGAAGAACCGCCAAGCACGAGCCCCATCAATGAGGCTCCCTATGAAAGCCAGGTCCGGATTGGGGTTGCCCACATACAATTGGTCATACTCAAATTGGCGGGCAAACCGGCTCGGGACGTAGGGCTCCAGGTAGCAGGTATCCCCACTCCTGTACAGCAAATGCGAGGGCCGGATACAGACCAGCCACTCGAAAATACCCCGACTCATAGGAGACCGACCTGACTCCACATCATGGAATTCCTCGTTGTATCCTGCACCCCGCAGGCGAGGAAAACAACGGAACAGGCTATAAGCGTCATAACGATGCACTAACTTACGGGCCTCGGCCACATAAGTTTTCTGCCACGAACGGCCTTCAAAGCGACGGAGAAGCGCCGTTTGAACACCCTGCGGAGGGTCTTCCCCAGCTCCAATCAAACTGGGGCAGTGCAAGGCGAACCACGCCATCAAGTAGGTGTATGGTAAACCTACCCTAGGATTGGGTCCGTCACAAGGCAGGACGGCACCCTTCCCTCGCCTTGACGCCATTGGCCTGCAGAAAGCCTCCGTCAGTGCACGAAGGCCCCTCTGAATACAACACACCATGGCCGGGAGAAGACCCAGACGGTGGCCATGGACCAATCGGACGGCAGGCAGCAGCACATTCGGGTGGACGATGTCACCCGAAGAAGAAGGCACGACACACTTCTTTAACCAGATGGTTAAGAAGCCGGCCAGCAACGCCTTGCGAGACATAGGCCGACAGGCCTGATGGTGAAAGCTCCGAAGAACATCACCCTTCCCGAAAGAACCATCATCTTCTGCCACGACGATGTCCTTTTTAGCATGCACCTCCATCCTTGCCAAGATGTCTTCTTCAGCAACTCCGTAATGAGCTGCCTCAGGCGCACTAGTCATATCCGGGAACAAGTAGTTCCCCCAGCTCTTCAAACTCTTCGAGCTACCCTTGCCACCAGCGTGGATGCTGGAACAAATGTGCAAGTGGCACATCAATTCCCGATATGTCTCAAGCAAAGCAGGCTCTTGCTTCTCCAGGAGAGCCAACTCCGCCTCACAGGGAAAGTACTCTTCGTACGGAAGAGACCCGAAGAGCAAAGCAGAGATCTCCCGCATCTCGTGCAGGGCCATGCCCAACTCACCAACCGGGGTGAAGAAAGTCCCCGAGGCCGGGCAGTACAACTCAAGGATGGCGTAGAAGCACGCCACCTTCATCTCAATGCCGTAGCAGGTCGCCCTGACGGCCTCATGGAGGTTTAACCTCTCTAAGTCCCCCTCAAAATGGGTGAGGATATAGTTGGTCAACTCTGCCCACCACGACCTAGGAGGGTGGACCCAACCGGGAGTCCTAAAATCGGTGGCAGGGTAGTTCCCGTCAACTTCGCAGAACTGAGCGCCAAAGGTCGGCGCCGCAGCTGGGTTCTCTCCTACTAGAAGGTCCCGCGATACCTTCCCAGGGTATAGCCCCATTATGCTACGAGGATGGCCCGCCCTCGAATAGCCGGACTGGAATGTCAACCTCCCGACACTTACAGACTCGGCATTTAGGCTCACGCCCCACGCCATCTTCCGAGCCTGAGTCACGCTCGCGAAAGAAGACAAAGCAAAATGCCGCTTAGTGGACGGGAGATAGAATCTCTCGCCGTCCAACTGGAAGATCCACTGGCCCTCACCGGCCTGCAGCTGGCGATCGGGATCAGGTGCAGCATCCCCGAACATGAAGTCAGGCTTTCTGTAAGCCTGACGATCGATATCTTCAAGCGGAGCCGTAGTCAAGATGCTCCGCATGGCCTGCGGACGACCGTCCTGGATGAGCGTATCCCGTACAAGGGAGCTCGGCTCGCTGAACAATGAAGCCTGCCCATAGAACTGCAGGCTGATGTTTCCGCCTGCTCGACTGGCTAGACCGAACAGACTGTTCTGGAGGCCGGAGGCGTAATGTACTGCAAAACAGAAATGAGCTATGATTAGTTCACCAATCAAGTGGATGCGAAAGCATAAAAATTCACTAAGGCATAGCCTCGCCCAGCAAGCAGGGCCTGCAAGGCGATAGCTTTGAAAAAGCTTCACTTCATGGATAAGACTGCATCTTTGCAGAAAATATCCAAAGCGCCAACTTCGCTTAAAGCAGGAAGTGGCATAGCCCTAAGGCTGACGTCATCAAAAGGACATCATGGTCGACAGTCGTCCTTCGTGGCCACGACTGAAGGAACAGACCCATATCCTATTCTTCAACAGGATGGAGACTGCCCAAGCAATGGCTTCCTACAAGAAGAACTGTTCAGTTCTTGTTTCCCGGTGCAAGGAAAATAGGAAAATTCAGGGAAACGAGTTCCCTAATGAGGATAGATCCCATTCGATCGTCCTAAATAGCCAAATGGCTGGCTCCAAAGGAAAAGAGACCTCGGTCTCCAATCAGACAGGAAAATTCCTTACCGGTGACTGGTCGCTCGATGACTGGAGGAGGAAGGCCCTCCGCCGCAGAAGTCGCTGCTTCCTTACCCGCTCGTCTTTTGGGCGCCATTAAGAACTGCAAAAGTTCTCGAAGTACTCTGAAGTAAAGGAGGAAGAAGGAGAGGAAAAGACAGAAATTTCTCCGAAAAAAGGAGATCTTTTCCATGTTCAGCCCGATCGGGCTTTTATAGGCCAATCAGCGCCTGAAACGAGGCCTCAAAAAAGGGCCCATGCCGCCGTTTCGAATTAATTCGAAACAGCGCCCGAAGCGCCTTCCCGAGAAGCGCCGGTTCAACTCTACTAAGAGTTAAACTTCGCACTAGTGCAAAAGTGCGGACTTCGCACAGTCCTTCAAGGGCTTCGCCGAGAGGCCTACCTTAGCCCTCTAAAAAGCGTGCTGCTCGCGGTACACACCAGTCTCGCGAAGATCATTCGAAGGAAAGACTATGTTCTTAGCTCCGCACACAGTCCAGCCCAGCAATGGCCGAACTCCCAATGAAAGCAAGCAAAAATCAAATGAACAAGAGATGAACTTTCATTGATAGAAAGGGTACATTTGATATTACATCAAAGTTGTGTTTTATATAACACACCAAGTTGCCTAACAAGGTCATTTGCATAAAAGGCATACAAGCGGTTTATCTGCTCCTAGGCCAGACCAACGGGACAGGAAGGGACTTCCTCCTGCATAAGACCATAATCAGTAGTGCCGCAAGGACATGGTCATTTTTCTCCACAAAAATGGCAGATCTTGCCAGGCCATTTTTGTTGAAGCCTGGCAATAAAAACCTATCGCCGCCAACACGATAGATCACGTATAATGGGAATTGGCAGTGGTACCAGTAATCTAACAGGCGCGATATCCATTTTCCTGAAGTGGATCACCCCCAAAGGCCACCAAAGTTGAAAGTTGGCAATGATGCTGGCGATCCCACAGGCGACGCCCATTATCTTGAAGCGGATCCTCTCCGATAAAGGCGACGGCCAGCCTCACCTCAGAACGAATCATCTCGGATAAGAGGCTGCCAACAGCCCCTGGGACACGCATCCGCTGCCCCGAATTATTCCTCCTTGTTGGCCCAATGGCCTTCCACTCTAGTTTTGATGATGATCAACACTCATGTAGTTATGTTTACTAATATTCTTGTGTTTCTAAGTTTCAGATCATTAACAGGATATTAGGTTGGTGATTAGCTTCAACAAGATGATTAGAAGCTATTCATGATGATTCCGGTGCCAAAGCTTAAAGATCATACCTTTGCACTTGGAGAATCACGGAGTTTTGGAGCAAGTCTACTTGAAGATGAAGATTGTCAAGAAGACTTAGGTATCCTAGTTTAGTTAGAGTTTTAGATCCATTTGTAAAGCTTAGTTTAGTGGATATGCTCAAGTGCACAAAACACACACGTTTCATGATTTGGTTTTTGGTTTTCATGAATATTAGATCAAAACAAGTTTACCTTATACCTATGTATATTAGATATGTTCTAAATATACATACATGCTTTAAACTTGCTAGACAAACTTATTTTGATATTCCTATTCATGTTTTGGAAAAATCAAGTTTGACAAAATACAAGGTTTTTGTTTTTGATAAAATTTGCAAGACACAAAAATGAATTGATATGTTGATATATTGTCTTGAAATTTTTATCACTTGTTTGAGTTTCAATATAAAATGATAAAACAATTTTTATGGTATTTTTAAAAGAGATAAAAGATTTTTTAGAAAATATTTTTTCAAAATTTTCTGACCTTGTTTTGTGCTGACAGGCTGGTCGGTCGACCGTCACGGTCGACCGCACCAAAGGCCGGTCGACCGGGACGGTCGACCGATGTGCACAAACGTGCACGTCTGTTTAGGCACAGACACGGTCGACCGGGACGGTCGACCGAGTTGAGAGCTCTGCTCTCGGGTTTTATCGGTCGACCGGGCCGGTCGACCGTAGTTGCCCAACGGTCACATTTCTGACCGTTGGCGGTCGACCGGACCGGTCGACCGGCAGTCTGTCAGACTGCCAACTCAGCCTAACGGCTAGTTTTGTTTGGGGGCTATATAAACCCCATCTCTTTTGGGATTTTTGCTAAGTTTTTTAAGGAGAAAATTTCTGGTTTCTAGAGTTTTTAAAACAAGTTTTCAAAAGTGTTTGGGGCTTTAATTCTTCAATCTTTATTGTTTTAAGTTTTTGGAAAAATCAAAGAAAAGAATATTTTGGGAGATTTGTCTTGGTTTTCATTCTATATCTTTTGGAAGGATTTTCCCAAGTGATTTTCTTTGTTGCTAGTTTTCCAAACACCTAGTTTTTCACACTTGAGCTATCTTCTATCCTAAACTATTAGGATCTTGTTTTTGTGGAAAAAGATAAGAGAAAAAGAAAGAGAAGTGTTTGAGATTGTTTGTTGTAAACCTCATAGTTGTAAACACCCTTATATTTGTGAATCCCTCTTCGGTAGAGGTGATCGGGTGATTGTGTTGTGGATCCCTCTTAGGTAGAGGTGATAGTGTTTGGTTGTGAGCCTCTTCGGTAGAGGTGTGTGGATTGGTTGTTGTTTTGGCTACGGGCCTAACCCCTCGGTTGTGAGGAGGTTGTTGTTGAGAGAGGAGTTTGGTACTCCTAGAGTTGTAAGAAATCCTCTTTGGTAGAGGTTCCCTCGGTAGGAGTTGAGATAGTGGAAATCCTACACGGTGGTGTAGGCGGGGATGTAGAGCAAGGTGCTCGAACCTCGAAACAAATCTTGGTGTTTGCGTTTTGATCCATTGTCTCTCTAACTCTCTCTCTTATAATTGTGCAAAGCATCATACTCATCATCATATCATACTTGCTTGTGTTGAGCATTGATTCATTCATACCATATATTGCTTGTGTTGTGCCTTGCATTTCTTATTGTCATATCTATTATATGCTTGGCTTGATTGTGTGTATTTCATATTGCTTGGATTGCTTGTGTGTGTGTGTGTGCCTAACTTATACTCATCCAACAAGAGCTTCACATAGCGCCTCAACCCATTTCAAGGGGAATCAAGGGGAGTTAGTCCAGAGCCTCGCAAGGGGAATTCGGCTACACTTGTTGTATTGTATTAGTTTGTGCATAATTTGCATTAGCTTCCGCACTTAGCGCACTTAGTTTGCATTTAGTTTATTAGATTAGCACTTACACCTATTCACCCCCCTCTAGGTGTTTTTCAATTGGTATCAGAGCTAGTGCTCCTGATACTTAGGCTTAACATCCTAGGAGTGATCCATTTGCTTGCTAATCTCATTTGCATTTGTTTGTTTTGCACATTCATATATAGTTTACCATGGACTTCATGACCCCTCCTAGCTTTGACCCTTCCAACATTGATATTTGGAAGTATAGGATGTCCATGTACCTAAAAACCCTAGGTTTGCATGTCTTTCTTGCCGCCACCAAGAGATGTTATCTTGGTGATTGCAATCATATAGGGGCCAATGCACAAGCCCTAGAGGCCATTAGAAGCACTTTACCTAAAGAATATCTTTTACGTGTTTCTAATCTTGATTCCGCTTTTGCAGTGTGGAACAAGTTGACAACAACCACCAACACCTCCAAGCTTCAAGTCCAAATCCAACAAGAAGAGGAATCTAGTGGAGAATCCGAGCCACAACAATGCTATATGGTCCAAGGGAATGACTCCCTTGAGGTACATTCGGAACCCCACTTAGATAGTGATGATGATGCTAGTTCTTCTAGTAATGATATTGTTGATCCCCATGCTCTAAATGAAGAACTTTCAATAGTATGTGAAAAGTTAATTGAAAAATATAAGATTTTGAAAAAGAAAAGTCTAGAAATTGAAAAAGAAAATAAGTGTTTGCATGCTAGACTTGACAATGTTTTGCAAGAGAAGGTTGAGGTCTATAATGAAAGGGATTCATTGAGATCTCAATTGGAACTTGCACTTAAAGAAAATGAATTTTTAAAGTCTAAAAATGATTGCCATGCTATTTTAAAGAAAAATGAAAACTTGTCTTCTAGAGTTGATTTTGTTTTAAAAGAGAATGTTGTTTTGAAAAACAAAATCATTTCTATTTCCAATGATTTAAATGTTTGCTTAGAGAAAAATATTGTTTTGAAAAATAAGATTGATTCTCATGTTTGCCATGCTAGTGTAGCTTCTTCATCTAGTCTACCTAATGCATGTACCTCTTCTTCTAGGATCAATGATGATATTTGTATGTTAAAGAAGAGAGTAGATTGTTTGGGCTCCACTATGAGCCAATGTGCCATGAACCACACACGGTTGGAAACCTTGGTTCGAAAGAAACAAGTTCCATCATTTATGCATGCACACCCTTCACGGCATACACATGCTTCACACGGACACCATCAACACAAGTATGCTCATGTGTACACATGTACACATTGTGGACGTAAGGGCCACCTTGCTAAATTTTGTTTTGATAGATTACACACTACTAATTTAGCAAAGAAATTTGTTTGGGTTAGAGAAGGGACTAACCCCCATGGACCCAACAAGATGTGGGTACCAAAGACCACCCCACCTATTATTTTTGATGTAGGTGTGGGCTCTCACATGACGTGAGAGTGATGACACCTTTGGAGTGGATGCGTTCCGTACTTAAAGGAAATCAATTGAATGCATCACTTTCAAGGGAAGATTTGGTGGAGAGGACCACCATGTTTTGGAGACAAGGAGAGTTGCTTCTTCGGTTTTGGTAACAATCCTTTACTCCCATTTATTATGTTTACATGCTTTCCACTTCATTGTTTATAGCATGTTTTGATAGTTTATAGCATATTTTTTTATTGTCTATGGATTAGTATGTTCATTCCATATTTATTAGATCCTTGACATACATATATAGTATTTGAGACACACATGCTTATATGAACCCATAATTAGTGTTCTCACTTTTGTTTGAGCTATAATGTACATCATGAATCTATTGCATGTGAATTTACATAGTAATCATGTTTTAGTTCTTATGATGTTGATTTCTAGCTTGTTTTGATACTCCTTGTGGTTATGACATGTTTAAATGTGGATTTTGTCAAAACTTGTGTTATACATGTACAAATAGTGAGTTACATTTGTTTTATATGCAATTGAACTTCATGCTCATTTGTATTCACTATATGTACACGCATGAGCTAGTTTTGATGATTCGTTCATTTATACTTGTTATACCTATTTGCATGTATATGTAGTTTAAAATTCAAATAAAAGAATTTTGATGAATTTTGTATGTGTTTTAGTTAGAAATATGGTATTCGTGTTTGTTTGATGCTCAATGATTTGAATATATGTTTAAGTGTTAGTTTTCATTAAGACTAGTTATATACTTGTACATAGAGTGGGTTACAAATAAATCTATATATGTTTGGGTTTGAATGCATATTTGTACCCATTAGATGTGCTAGTATAGTTTAGTTTTGATGATTCATACATTTCAAACTTGTATTCCATTTTTGGATTTGTTTTATGATTGTGTGTTTCACTTCATGTATATGTTTGTATTGCCAAACTTTAAGATATACATGTATACCCCTTGAGTCATTTGCCCTTCATGCAAATCTATATTATGGACTCAAAGTGTGTTTAAAGGATATGTATGTATACTTCTAGTGTTGACAAATCATACATATACCTTGAAATGAAAATTGCTTTGATGAAAATTTAGCCTTACATGTTTTCATGTTTATGTGTCAATATTTAACTTCATGCATATGTCCATCTTATCCAAACTATTGACTATACATGAGTATCCTTTTTGAGCCACGTGCCTTAATGCATATATCGTGTGGACTCTTTATGTTTTGGATATGTATGTATACATTAGTTGTATTAGACATACATATGCCTTGAAGATTAGATAGTTTTGATGATTTCGTGTTTTAAGGATTAATTGAGCTTAATGAAAATATTTTTCATGATTATGATCTTCACATATTATTTGTACACTCATATCTATTGCTCATGTTTTGTTTCTCATGAGTTATGCTTTATTGGTTAGAGTGATGATTATCATGTGAATTTCATTTTTGTTTTATTCCTTGCTTGAAGGATTTCGTGCTAGTTAACAAGTTTTCCATTTAACTAGTTGCCGTGTTCTTCATCTTGGTAGTGATTTTCAAACAAAACTACATTTTCAAATCTATCTTTGAAAACCCCTACCTTCAAGGGCGGTAGGATGGGAGATCATGTTCATGTATGCCCTAAATTGAAAATCTTTAAAACTTGAATTATGATTGGGTGGTAGATAATATGATGTATACACTTGAACTTATTGTTATGTCAATTGGTATCATTGAACTCTTTCAATTGGTATCATTTTGATCTTCTTGTATACTCATATATGTTTTGTATGTATGTATACTTTAAATTCCAAGTATATCAATTCTATTGGTATCTATCTTTCATACATATATATGTTTGTGTTTATGCTAGTGCTTGAGTTTCAATTTTGTTTAAATTGATTACTTTTAAATTGTTATCAAGACTATGCATGTCTTTAGTTTGTTTTTCATAAAGGGGAAGAAAATTTGATTTTGTATTTCAATTGGTATTTGTACTCCCACTCTTTATGATCAAAAGTTGTTATTTTGAACATATGATATCAACATCAAATTTGTTTATATGTTTTTCAAAATGAAATATATTCTTACAATTGGTATCAAAATTTGTGTTTAGACATTCAAAATTTGTTATGTTGTTTTACAATTGGTAATTTGTTATGTTTAATTACAATTGGTATTTTCAAAATTTTGTTTAAAGAAAATATTCAAAGTTTTGATTTGTATTTCCTATATGCAAGGAGAGCTTAACATCTCTCTTACATATAGATTCATGTTGAGTATATTATAAATTGAGGAGCTTGACAACTCTTCTTTATATGATATACGTGTGTAGGGGGAGCTTCACATCTCCTCTTATGCATTACATAATATGTGGCTTGTCATCCCTTCTTCATGTAATGCATATGTGTAGGGAAGCTAACTCAGCGTCTTCCTCTCCTTGTTGGCCCAATGGCCTTCCACTCTAGTTTTGATGATGATCAACACTCATGTAGTTATGTTTACTAATATTCTTGTGTTTCTAAGTTTCAGATCATTAACAGGATATTAGGTTGGTGATTAGCTTCAACAAGATGATTAGAAGCTATTCATGATGATTCCGGTGCCAAAGCTTAAAGATCATACCTTTGCACTTGGAGAATCACGGAGTTTTGGAGCAAGTCTACTTGAAGATGAAGATCGTCAAGAAGACTTAGGTATCCTAGTTTAGTTAGAGTTTTAGATCCATTTGTAAAGCTTAGTTTAGTGGATATGCTCAAGTGCACAAAACACACACGTTTCATGATTTGGTTTTTGGTTTTCATGAATATTAGATCAAAACAAGTTTACCTTATACCTATGTATATTAGATATGTTCTAAATATACATACATGCTTTAAACTTGCTAGACAAACTTATTTTGATATCCCTATTCATGTTTTAGAAAAATCAAGTTTGACAAAATACAAGGTTTTTGTTTTTGATAAAATTTGCAAGACACAAAAATGAATTGATATGTTGATATATTGTCTTGAAATTTTTATCACTTGTTTGAGTTTCAATATAAAATGATAAAACAATTTTTATGGTATTTTTAAAAGAGATAAAAGATTTTTTAGAAAATATTTTTCCAAAATTTTCTGACCTTGTTTTGTGCTGACAGGCTGGTCGGTCGACCGTCACGGTCGACCGCACCAAGGGCCGGTCGACCGGGACGGTCGACCAATGTGCACAAACGTGCACGTCTGTTTAGGCACAGACACGGTCGACCGGGATGGTCGACCGAGTTGAGAGCTCTGCTCTCGGGTTTTATCGGTCAACCGGGCCGGTCGACCGCAGTTGCCCAACGGTCACATTTCTGACCGTTGGCGGTCGACCGGACCGGTCGACCGGCAGTCTGTCAGACTGCCAACTCAGCCTAACGGCTAGTTTTGTTTGGGGGCTATATAAACCCCATCTCTTTTGGGATTTTTGCTATGTTTTTTAAGGAGAAAAATTTCTGGTTTCTAGAGTTTTTAAAACAAGTTTTCAAAAGTGTTTGGGGCTTTAATTCTTCAATCTTTATTGTTTTAGGTTTTTGGAAAAATCAAAGAAAAGAATATTTTGGGAGATTGTCTTGGTTTTCATTCTATATCTTTTGGAAGGATTTTTCCAAGTGATTTTCTTTGTTGCTAGTTTTCCAAACACCTAGTTTTCCACACTTGAGCTATCTTCTATCCTAAACTATTAGGATCTTATTTTTGTGGAAAAAGATAAGAGAAAAAGAAACAGAAGTGTTTGAGGTTGTTTGTTGTAAACCTCATAGTTGTAAACACCCTTATATTTGTGAATCCCTCTTCGGTAGAGGTGATCGGGTGATTGTGTTGTGGATCCCTCTTAGGTAGAGGTGATAGTGTTTGGTTGTGAGCCTCTTCGGTAGAGGTGTGTGGATTGGTTGTTATTTTGGCTACGGGCCTAACCCCTCGGTTGTGAGGAGGTTGTTGTTGAGAGAGGAGTTTGGTACTCCTAGAGTTGTAAGAAATCCTCTTTGGTAGAGGTTCCCTCGGTGGGAGTTGAGATAGTGGAAATCCTACACGGTGGTGTAGGCGGGGATGTAGAGCAAGGTGCTCGAACCTCGAAACAAATCTTGGTGTTTGCGTTTTGATCCATTGTCTCTCTAACTCTCTCTCTTATAATTGTGCAAAGCATCATACTCATCATCATATCATACTTGCTTGTGTTGAGCATTGATTCATTCATACCATATATTGCTTGTGTTGTGCCTTGCATTTCTTATTGTCATATCTATTATATGCTTGGCTTGATTGTGTGTATTTCATATTGCTTGGATTGCTTGTGTGTGTGTGCCTAACTTATACTCATCCAACAAGAGTTTCACATAGCGCCTCAACCCATTTCAAGGGGAATCAAGGGGAGTTAGTCCAGAGCCTCGCAAGGGGAATTCGGCTACACTTGTTGTATTGTATTAGTTTGTGCATAATTTGCATTAGCTTCCGCACTTAGCGCACTTAGTTTGCATTTAGTTTATTAGATTAGCACTTACACCTATTCACCCCCCCTCTAGGTGTTTTTCACTCCTGCTTAAAAGTAAAGCTTCAACCGGGGAAGCATAAGGCAATTTCATGGTTTCTTCCATCAAGCTACCAGACTGGCAAACATAGCTCACTGCAAGGCAAATTGGAGCAAGTTAACAGTCAAGCACAGAAAAAGCCGCAAAGATATTAAGTCAGATTCTTGGGCGGCAAAGCAATCCGACTTCAGCAGAGGACAAGTTCCGCCTGCACAGCAACTAATGGACTAGCTTAGCAAACGCCAAGTCCTAGCCTCACCTCTATGGCAAAGTCAGACACAGTCTCAACATTCACCAATATGGCAAGACTGGCTCAACCTTTGAAGAGACCAAGTCCTAAGTTCTGCCTGTGTAGCGGACTCAACTTGCAATGATCTTTCTGTGATCAAGTCAGAATGATAGCTTCACTGGGAAGCTATGCCAAAATTCTTCTCTGCAGATCAGCCAAGTGCAAGATGAAGATCAAGGGAAGCTAATCCCTGAAGCAGCTGTCAAAGGGAGATGAATCCCCTAAAATCGGTGAAGTCGTTGAACGATCAAGACTTACTGGTCCTTGGCCGGTTAGACAACCAGAGTGGGCTTTCCCACTAATTCAGAGATCTGAGTATCTCTCACAACCAAGAGAAGAGAAGGAAGGCAAAATATTTCTCTTCAGAGGACCTCAAGTGTCCTATTTATAGGCCCCATGGCCTGAGCACTCTCACCCCAAGCGTGGAAGCACGAGCGCATTCAAGGCATTTATTGTGCCTTGATGGAAGGGACGGTTTCCCCTTAGAACTGTGCAAAGGGAGAAAACGTCTCCCTCATAAAAGGCACTTATGGCGCCTTGAAGAAAGGGAGTATCCTCCCTTGGAAACGTGCAAATCGGAGAACATCTCCCTCGATTGGCGCGAAAGAAGGAATGATCCTCCTCGATACCGCCCCACGGCAGTTGGCTTTGAAAAGGCAACAGGAGTTCCAAAGCGAACTTATTTCTTGGAAGCCCAGATGCGGAGCTACCCCGACGCGAAGCTACTCGCGAACCAGTGCAATTCCTCGGCGAATTCATCCCAAAGCAGGATTGAAGGCGAAGCTGAACTCAACCATCATGGCGACGTTCATACTCCACATACTATCACAGCAGTTCAAAGTGTTTCGGAGTCTGAGCTATTGCAGACTCTCGAAAACTTTGAAGGGGGTCTTGTTGACACTTAAAAAAGACAAGATTCTCATTGGTCCGAACGATATCTAAACTTGTTGACATTTACAAAAGACAAGGGACAGACAAGCTGAAGACCAGTTTCCACCCACCTCCAAGGGACAAGGAAGCAGCTCGGACTCCACTGATCCAGCAAGCAGAACAGTAAACCCGGATTGTTTCTAAACAGACCTCAGCAGGTCTAAGATGCTAGCATTTAGCATTACATTAGCCCAAGGAGATAGCCTCGTTTGAGAGGCTAGCATCATCCAGAGCATCGCCAGGAAGCTAACTGATAGCTTCGCCGAAAAGCCTCTTTTCGGACCTCGCCAAGAGTTACCTCTAACTCCGCTATGAGCTTCAAAGCGGGCAGCTCCGTTGTTAACCTTTGACCAATCAAATCTCCTGATGAGATCGGATCTAATCTGATCAAATCCAATTAGGATTCAAATATGGCAGGTGATTGCCGCAATCTCTTGACTCTCTTGGAAACGAGTAAGAGGATCAGAGAAAATCCTCCAACGATATGGAAAGGATCGAAACAAATCGGAAAGATCAACCGACTTGCCATTTTCTAGCTCCGCAGAAGCTATCCTAGCCTCGCAGCAAGGCTACTTTCTAGATTCAAACAGATTCGGTTCAATCTGTTTCCATATCTTCAAGGGGACGACTATACCCTTGCTCTCCCTATAAATAGCCCGCCAGGGGCACAAGGGGAGGAGGTTTCCAGAGATCAGCGATCAATCAAAGTGGGCTTCTGCTCCCAAATCAATCCTCTGCTGATCAGGAGAATCGGACTTCTTCATAACGCACCGTGCGTTCTCTAATTCAGAGACCTTTCAAGAGAAATACTTCTCCTTTCAGGGTGGCGATACCCTAGCAACATCTTTTCCTCAAGGAATCTCCGGAACCATGCGAGAAGGAATTCCTCACAGAAGGCGGTTTTGAGAAGTAGCAAGAGGGTTCTACCAATCCTCTGTTCTCTAATTCCCGGAACCAGGCGAGAAGGGAATCTTATCGCTCGCATCGTCAAAGGGACAAAGTGGTCGCGCGCTGACCAGACTCCTATCGGCACATTTTTCCAGAATCTCTGAGGAGATCTACTTGTAATCTTTTTTTAAGAATACTTGTAATTTAGCTCCTCAAACTCTTTTTTTTTGTAAGTTTTCCCCTTTTGCAAACATAAAGGAAAACAGCGACCACCAGGGATTCCGTAGGATGTACTAGCACCCATACTCCCCTTATTATTCCTCCCGGGTATACACAAGCCCTAAGTCTATTTCTATGGGATCTGTGATACCCTATTCCATTCAGGCGTTAAGTTCCCGGTGCCTACTAGTATGTTCCGGCTCAGTACTGGATACTCCATGGTCGTTGTCCCGGGCAAGTACGGGACCCATACTAAACATGGTTCGTCGAACTCTATCAGTTTTCAAATAACCGGCTCTATAAGTTGTAAGTGAAAGTATGTGGAATAGGGCACGTACTAAAACCTACAACTTAAACTGTCCTAACTATAATAAGATGTTAATATACAATTTGTTGTGTTATTTTGTAACTCAGGTTGTATACGCTGGGTTACGGTAACAGGATAAAGATATATAGATGAGAATTTTCTTGTTTGGATTATTCCTTCAACGTACTAGTCTCATGGAGCCATAACTTAAGCTTATATGATTAGTTTTACTCGTATTCAGTTTTATTTCTGTTTTATCAGTTTTATCAGCTTTATGTTAGTTTAGGAGATAACTGGTGTTGCCTTATATCTACTTTACTTTCAGCCTCCTTACCTGCTCCTATGTGCCTATGCTTACGACATGATTTTCAATACATGCTTATGATTCGGATTATCGATACATGTATGCTTGCCTCTGTACGCCACTTGGCATTCACATCACCACTCAGTGGGTAGCTTTCTGACTCCCCTGAACTTTCATGTACAGATCTCAAAGCTTGGACTGATGTAGATCGTTCTGTTGAGAACTAAGTCCACTTTGCGGAACGGTCAGACCAGCTGTGGCTCTAGCCCCCTCTTTTGTCTCCCCCGGTTTGCTCGTGGCATCACCTCGTAGCTTGTAAGCAACTTTTATAATGTTTCATATTTTAAATCTTACTTTTATATTTCCTGATGATGTAATATTATTGTAATATTAGATCACTCTTTGTGATAATTATGTACTTGTACTCTTATATTGAAATGTATATTACTTTCGTTCTTTCGCACTCTGATTCTTACCTGTACTGATACTTAGCGTATATATGTGAGCGTATTTCCGACCTACATATGTAAGTCGCAGTAACGTCTCCGTACCCACGAGATCGAGGCATTACAACTTCTCAATTGAAATGGCTGGAACAACTAAAATTATTGGAATATACTATTTCTAGCTTATAAGAGTGATTATCTCAACATGTAAACTTTATGTTGTACAAACCGAAAATCATGTAAAATAAGGCAGCAAGTCATACTAAATGAATGAACTAAAAGAAAGAGAAAATGCAATGGTGGTTCTATATTATTATTATTATTGGGACTTTTGTCATTTTGGAAGGATTCGAGGCTGAGTCGTTCCCACTCAAATACAACCCTACAACATTTGAATGCAAGATCTGTTACATTGAAGTTGATCTACATTATTTCAAATATCTAGAAATAAAAACTCATGTATTTTGAATACTTTTTCCCCATCCATCAAGTAGGCGCAAAATGGACGACCGAAAAAGCAAATTGCTTAGATCGACAACTTTAGACAAACAAATTCTCGATCAGATTATTTCGTTATGATCTAAACACTTAAAAACCCTCACAAGCCAATTTTTGTTAGATTTTAAATATTCTACACTGTTAAACTAACAAATTCACTATTTCGACCGTCTATTTTGCACCTACTTGATGGATGGGAAAAAAGTACTCAAAATACATGATTTTGATTTAATTACTTGAAATAATGTAGATCAACTTCAACAGAATAAATCTTGCATCGGATATCGTAGGGTTGTATTTAAGTGGGAAGGATTAGGCCTCAAATCCTTCCAGAACGACGCAAGTCTCTCTTTACACACACACACGTACATATATGTGTGTGTGTGTGTGTGTGTGTGTGTGTGTATGTACATACATATATGTGTGTGTATGTGTGTGTGTGTATATATATATATATATAGAGAGAGGAATATATACCTTAGCTGTCATCTAAGAGATCTCTCTTAAATGGCGGTTTTAAACTCCAACTTTCCAAAAAATTCATGATTCGACCCACATATGTATTCACGTCTTGACATGTGTATTTATAGAAAATCACATGCTTTGAAGTTCATTTGATCATGATCGCAGTCCTAATAAAGACTAAAAAAGATAATATTTTTTGAGAAGACAGTTATCATGATCGTAGTCCTAATTGTAAGAACTGTGATCATAATTGCAATCCTAATAAAGATTCGGAATATGAATTTTTTGTGAGGACTGTGACCAAGATGAAGGAGGAGGACAATAGAGAGGGGAAGGGTGGCGAGGAAGGAGGTAGTGGAGGGCGGGTAGGGAGGTATAGAGGAGGCGGGCTAGGAGGGGGAAGGCGATGGGGAGGGGAGGGGAGGAGGAGGGTGAGGGAGAGGCAGGCGGGGAGGGCGACGGGGGGGTTCACGGCGGAGGGGGGCCGGGAGGGCGTAAAGGGGATCACCGTGGAGGAGGAGGGAGGGTTGTGGGAGAGGGGATCACTGACGGGGGAGGGAACCCTGTAGCACCCTGTTCCCGGGATACGTACCCAGATACATGTCCTGACTTTTTCGACCGTATTGTTCTTATTTTCTTTCAGTATTTGTTTTTAAATTGCGATTTCTCATGTTTTGATATCGGATCAGAATTCTCAGTCTTACAGTCAACCCTGACCCGGACCGAGAACCCGATACTTGCTTGCTGCCCGATTTAACCATTCTGGTATTCCGATTTGACCGATTTCAATTTCAGACACTGTTTTCTAATATTTTAGATTTTTCATGAATTTTTGAAATTTTTCAGAATTTTTCTGAAAAATCTCCAAACCGGTGTCAGTCGGCATCGCTGACTGATTCCCAGATTTTTTTTAGTTTTCAAATGAGATTGAATTTTTAAAAATAGCTTTCACAATACTTCTTAGAATTTCATTTTCTATCTAAATACATTTTTTTGGGATTTTTCTAAATTTATCAAAATTTCACCGATTCTGGTGTTGGCTGGTATCGCCGGAAGATTTCAAGATTTTTAATTTGAAAACTACATTGAATTTCTCGAATCCAATTTCACCAAGTATCTTAAAATAATATTTACTATTTTTGAGAATTTTTTAGAACGTTTCTGAAACAGTTGAATTTTTGCATTATTAAAATAATAATATTATTTTCCGATCTTTCTCTTTTCTTTTTTTTCCTTCTCTACTCCTCTACTTTATAATCCCAGAATATTTATTAATTTAATTATCTAATAATATATTTATTTACTATTTTTTCAAATTTTTCCTATTTTTCTTTTCCTTTCTTTTCCTTCTTCTCTTTTTCTTCTTTTCTTTTTCTCTTTCCTTCTCCCCCATTCCCTGCAAACAGCGCCCATGCCCTGCCTCCTGCACCCGACCAGTAGCAGCAACAAGGAGAGGAGACCCTCTCCTCCCCTCATCACTCTCCCATACTCTCCCACTCCCTCTCCCTTTCGCTCTCTTTCTATATTTTCCTTTTTCTTTCCCTTCTTCCCATTTTCCATCTTCTTCTCCATTTCTCCACCATCACCACCTCCGCCTCCACCACCAAGGCTGCCCACCGCCGGCGCCCTAGCCACCGCCGCAGCACCCCCAACCCCCCACTCCCCTTCCCCACTTCCCTCATCTCCAAACACCATCTTTTTCTCTTCAATTTCACAAAAACCCACCACCATTAAAACTTCTCCTCCAAAATTCACCACCCATTCCACCACTTCCTTCACTCCAACCACCCCATCATCATCTACTACTCCTCCTCCAACTCCCCATCACCACCAATCACCACCAACCACCACCATTAACCACCACCCACCACCTCCTTCAACAACACAAACAACAACAACACCAACACCACCAAAACTCCACTACCCCCTCTCCCCCGGGCCCTAGGCCGCCGCCCCTCCTCGCCGGCCGCCCCCCCGGCGGCAGCGGCGCCGTCCAGGCCGCCGGCCAACCCCTCCTCCCTCCCTTCTCCTTCTCCTTTTCTTCTTTCTTTCTCCTTTCTTTCTTTCTTTTATTTCTTTCTTTTCCTCCTTTCCATAAATACCCCTTTTATTCACTTTCCCTAAATACCCATCCCCTCATTCCCTAATTCCACCTCTATATTTTCCATCATACCCCTACTTTATTTCCTTATTTCTTTCTTTCCTTTTTTCACTTTCTTTTTTTTTTAACAATTCTAGCAAAACTCTTTCTTTTCTCTCCCTCTCCAACTAATCCTCTCCCTCTCCTCCCTTATTCTCTCAAAATATTATATATATATATATTTTATTATTATTTTATATATTTATTTGGATTGTTGGCTTGCACGTGGTGTTCGTGGATTTCCCGGATATTACTCGGTATTTCGTTCCGGTACTAGGCGAGTACATTTCTTGCTTTATTACCATCGTTCCTTGTCTAATAATTATTATCTAGCTTTTAATATATGATGTCTCCTTATGCAAGTTAGTATATGTTATATAAATGATATTCATGCTTTATAAATAGCTGTCGGTCGTTATTATACCTTGCCGAACCGGTATTATACCGGGTATGCCTAAATCTGCTCCCGCTTCACTCGGCTTCGCATGGCTAATAAATAGATAAATTTATTATTGTTAGAAATAATGTTGTGAAGAGTTTGATACGTTTATGTCGTTCTCCTGTACCATGTTACGTGACCGGTTGATACCTAGTATTTGATGTTGTTTCTCTCACCGACATATTAGTTACCTGACCCTGATATATATACACCGGTGCTTGCCATGTTTATTATTTGATATCTGATGCCGGTACTTGTCATGCTATACTTATTATTTGATATTTGATACTGGTACTTGCCATGCTAGACTTATCACTTGATATCTGACACCATTACTTACCTTGCTTATCACTTGATACCGACACTGGTACTTGTCATGTTATACTTATTATTTGATATCTGATACCGGTACTTGCCATGCTATACTTATTACTTGATATCTGACACCGGTACTTGCCATGCTTATCGTCTGCTACCTGACACTTGATATAATAACACTTGATACTTGACATGCTATCACCCGGTGTTGGTACACTTGACCTGATATTGTGGCACCTGTATTATATTACATATTCATGACTATTACTTTTACGGGAACTTGGCATGATTATTATACTGTTACTAGATATTTGGTACTCATGTACTCCTGAACTCTTGAACTCCTGTACTTCTGAACCCCTGAAAAAGGGTGACTCCTGATATTATACTCCGAAATTATACTCTTGTTAATTCCGTAGTTGGATAATCATGGTGATACTGTATACACTTGTGGACATTATCTTTGGGCAATATATATAATAAAATACTCAACTTACACTGGGTGGGGAAACTGATGGAAACCAGTATAATGTCTGGTGATATTTCTGAAGTGTCGTGTGGGGCGCGTAATGATAAGTCCCCGGAAGCAGTAGCCTAAATCTGAAGTGTCGTGTGGGGCGCGTAATGATAAGTCCCCGAAAGCAGTAGCCTGTACTCTTGAGCTAGTCCCGGGCAGAGACGAGACCCACTATAAATATGAGCCATCAGATTTATCAGTTTTCAAATAATAACTCGTCTTATTCATAAATAGATGTACGTGTGCCGATAGCACATACAAAAGCATATGAATCAGATGAATAACATAAAATAACCAAACAGTAATAAGGTTAGGAATGTGTGATATTTGGTCTCTCCTTTGTTCGGGTCCTGGTACTCACATATCAGACCCGGATAGTTCTACAGAGTGCGAACTCTAGTATGGACTATCGGTGATGTGAGGCGCTGGTAGGGAGGTAATTGAAATATCAAACGGTACTGATTATTATTATTGGATAAATTAAAATGCTATACCTATATATTTCAGCTATAGTGTTATGTTCTGAGCTGACACCCTGCCTTATGACATATGATATATGTGGGACAATGATTACTACTGACACACTATAGTTCTGTTACTCTTAGGGCAACTCAAGTTGTATAAACTCAAACGATGGTGACATGAGATATGTGGTATATAGATGAGGGTTTCCTTGTTTGGATTATCCCTTGACGTATCTGTCCCGTGAATTCATAATCTGAGCTTGTACAACTAATTTTGTCCATACTTGTAGTTATCATGTTTAACTTATTTATCGCATGTACCTATGCTCTTTATACTGCCTTCTATGCATGTTATCAGTTTTAGATTTATTGTCGTTCCTTTAATTTCTCTTATGTTATTTGTTATTACTTGTACCTGCATACTTGGACCACGTCACTTGATCATGCACACGTATACCGGTTATGTGTTGGTCCAGAGGCCTTCCACTCTAGTTTTGATGATGATTAACTCATATAGTTATGTTTACTAATAATCTTGTGATGTTTAGTTTCAGATCATTAACCAAGATATTAGTTGGTGATTGCTTCAACAAAGGAGTTTTCAAGCTTTTCACATGGTGATTCCAGAGCCCGAGCATCAAGATCATACATAGCACTCGTTGGAGTCTGGCTCGGTGGATCACGGAGTTTTGGAGCGAGTCGACTTGAAGATGGAGATCGTCAAGAAGACTTAGGTATCCTAGTTTAGTTTGTGTTTTAGATCCATGCGTTAAGATTAGATATTGTGATATGCTCAAGTTCACAACACACACACGGTATTTCGATTTTTGGTTTAACCGATATTGGTTTTCGTGAATAGTTAGATCAAAACAAGTTTAAATGGTTTATGTATAGTAGATTCATTCTATATACATGCATGCTTAACTTCCTAGACAAACTTATTTTGACTTACCTATTCATGTGGTTTAAGTTTTGTATTTTTAACAAAACATAATTTTGGAATTAAAGACAAAAACAATGATATGTATATGTTTCATGTATATTGGACCTATGTCTATATGCAACATGTTTTAAAATGATTAAGTATCATGGTTTTGTATTTGGATATGTTTTGGACAAAGTTTATTTGAAAAATCAAAGTTTGGAAAATACAGGTTTTGGTTTTCGATAATTTTTTCATAACACAAAAATGGTTCATAATGTTTGATATTTTTGTTGAAATTTTTATCACATGTTTATATATCATATATTAAGTTAGAAACTATTTTTGTGGATTTTTAGAAGTTTTATGGGATTTTTTAGAATATTTAAAAACCCAGTTTCTGACCCAGAACCCAGCCTGCCAGGCTCTGGCGGTCGACCGGGCCGGTCGACCGGGACCCAGAGTCGGTCGACCGGGCGGTCGACCGACGTGCACAAGCCTGTGCACGTTGGCCAGGCACATGGGGCGGTCGACCGGGCGGTCGACCGGACCAGAGAGCTATGCTCTCTATTTTTCTACGGTCGACCGACCGGTCGACCGCAGGTTTCCAACGGTCATAAATATGACCGTTGGCGGTCGACCGGGCGGTCGACCGCCAGCCGTCTCAGGCTGAGAATTCAGCCTAACGGCTAGTTTTGTATTGGGGCTATATATACCCCATTGTTTTGAGTTTTTAAAAAAAGATTTCAAGAGCAAAAATTTTCCCTATCTACAAGTGTTTTTAACAAGTTTTCAAAAGTATTTTTGTGCCAAAAAGGATTCATCTTATTTGTTTTTGGGTTTTAAAAAAAATCAAAGAAAATAGAAATTTGGGAATTTTGTATTTTTCTTCACTTCTATCATCTACAAAGTATTTTCCCAAGTATTTTTCTTTGAGTTTTTGTTTCCAAACTCTTGGTTTTTCACACTTGAGCTATATCCTCTATCCTATTCTATAGGATCATTATTTGTGGGAAAAGGATTTGGTTTGTGGTTGAGATATACCATTTGTTGTAAACCCTTTTATTTGGATATCCCTGTTTGGTAGAGGTGGATTTGGGTTGTGAGGTGCTCCCTCTTTGGTAGAGGTTGAGGTTATAGTTTACTCCCTCTTGGTGAGGTGGAGTTGGTGTTGGATTTGTATCCCTCTTGGTGAGGTGGATTGTGTTGGCCCAAAGGCCTTCCACCCTAGTTTTGATGATGATTAACTCATGTAGTTATGTTTACTAATAATCTTGTGTTGTTTAAGTTTCAGATCATTAACCAAGATATTAGTTGGTGATTAGCTTTAACAAGGAGTTTAGAAGCTTTTCATAGTGTTTCCAGGGCCAAAACTTCAAGATCATACATTGCCTAGCCCACGGATGGAGTTTTGGAGCAAGTCAACTTGAAGATGAAGATCATCAAGAAGACTTAGGTATCCATAGTTTACGTAGTGTGTTTAGATCCAATTTGTAAAGTTTAGTATAGTTGATATGCTCAAGTGCACCAACACACACGTTTTTATGTTTTGGAATTGGTTTTCATGAATAGATTGATCAAAACAAGTTTAATTTGTTTATATGTATAGTAGATGGTTTCTATTTATACATGCATGCTTAAACTTCTTAAACAAATTTATTTTGACTATCCTATTCATGTTTTGAAAAATCAAGTTTGATAAAATACAAGTGTTGGTTTTGATAAAATTGGCAAGACACAAAAATGAATTGATATGATTGATATATGTCTTGAAATTTTTATCACTAGTTTGTGTTTCAATACAAAATGTTAAAACAAGTTTTGTGGATTTTTAGAAGACTTAAAAGAATTTTTAAAATATTTTTAAACTGGTTTTCTGACCCAGTTTCTGTTCCAGGCTTCAATCAGTCGACTAGTCAAACTGACATAGTCGACTAGGCTGAAGTCGGTCGACCGGGTCGGTCGACCGACGTGCACAAATCTGTGCACGTTTGGAGACACTGGGACGGTCGACCGGGACGGTCGACCGGTCTGAGAGCAGAGCTCTCTGTTTGTTTGGGTCGACCGGGCCGGTCGACCATGGTTGCCCAACGGTCACATTTCTGACCGTTGGCGGTCGACCGGGCCGGTCGACCGTCAGCCTGACAGGCTGCCACATCAGCCTAACGGCTAGTTTTCTGATGGGGCTATAAATACCCCATTTGTTTGAGGTTTTCACCAAGATTTTTAGAGCTGATTTTCTCCCATTCTCTGATTTTAAAAAGAAGTTTTTAAAAGAGTTTCAAGAGCAAAAAGATTCATCTTTGTTTTGTTTTGGGTTTTTGGAAAATCAAAGAAATAGGAATTTGGGATATTTGTATTGGTTTTCATTCTCTATCTTTTACAAGAGTTTTCCCAAGTATTTTCTTTGTTTCTTGTTTCCAAAAACACCTTGTTTTCCACACTTGAGCTATCTTCTATCCTAATCTATTAGGATCATTTGTTTTGTGGAAAAAGAGAAAAGAAAAGAGAGATTGTTTGTGGTCTTTTGGAACCACTTGTTGTACACCCTTATTCTTTGTGTGTCCCTCTTTGGTAGAGGTGATCGGGTGATTAGTTTGCTCCCTCTAGTGAGAGGTGGAGTTGGTTTGTAAATCCTCTTCGGTAGAGGTGTTGGTTGTTGGTTGTATTGGCTACGGGCCTACCCCTCGGTTGTGAGGTGGTTGTTTGAGAGAGGAGTTCGGTACTCCATTGTTGTAAAAATCCTTCTCGGTGAAGGTTCCCTCGGTGGGAGTCCTCGGTGGACGGTATAGTGGATTGGAAATCCTACACGGTGGTGTAGGCGGGGATGTAGAGCAAGGGTGCTCGAACCTCGTAACATATCATTGTGTTTGCGTTTGATCCACTTGTCTCTCAACTCTCTCACTTTAATTTGTGCAAAGCATCATTCATAACATCATATCATATTTGCTTGTGTTGAGCATAATTCATATTGCCATATCATATATTGCTTGCATTTGTGCCTTGCATATATTCATATTGATATATCATCTTATATGCTTGGTTGTTTGTGTGTGCCTCACTTGTACTTAATCAACAAGAGCTTCACATAGCACCTCAACCCATTCAAGCGGAATCAAGAGGAGTTAGTTTAGAGCCCTTCACGGGGAATTCGGCTACACTTGTTGATTGTATTAAGTGTGATTGCAAAATTTGCATTAGCTTCCGCATTTAGCACACTTAGTTTTGCATTTAGTTTTAGATTAGCACTAACACCTATTCACCCCCCTCTATGTGTTTTTCAATTGGTATCAGAGCGAGTGCTCCTGATACTTAGGCTTAACATCCTAGAAGTGAGATCCTTGCTTGCTAATCTATTGTTTGCATTTACTTGTTTTGCACACATATAGTTTACCATGGCTTTCATGACCCCTCCTATGTTTGACCCTTCCAACATTCATGTTTGGAAGATTAGGATGACCGTTTATTTACAAACCCTAGTTCATAAAGTTTACCTTGCCATTACCAAGGAATCCTTCCTTAGTGATAGCAATCATATAGGGGCCAATGCACAAGCCCTTGAGGCCATTAGAAGCACATTATCTAAAAATTATCTTTTACGTGTTTCTAACATTGATTCTGCCTTTGCAGTGTGGAATTTGTTGACAACCACCACCACTTCCGAGCTTCAAGTGTAAATTCAAGAAGAGGAATCTAGTGGAGAATCCGATTCACAATGCTTCATAGTCCAAGGGAATGACTCCCTTGAGGTACATTCGGAACCCCACTTAGATGATAGTGATGATTGCTCTAGTTCTTCATGTGATGATTATGATGCTCATGCCTTAAATGAAAAACTATCTATTGTGTGTGAAAAATTAATAGAAAAATATAAAATTTTGAAAAAGAAAAGTCTAGGACTTGAAAATGAAAATAAAAGTTTGCATTCTAGACTTAACAATGTTTTGCAAGAAAAGGTTGAGGTCTATAATGAAAGGGATTCATTGAGATCTAAATTAGAACTTGCATTAAAAGAAAATAAATTTTTAAAATCTAAAATGATTGTGAAACACTTTTGAAGAAAAATGAGAACTTGTCTTCGAAAGTTGATTTTATTTTAAAAGAGAATGTTGCTTTGAAAAATAAAATAATTTCTATTTCAAATGATTTGAATGTTTGTTTAGATAAAAATATTGTTTTGCAAAATAAGATGGATTCTCATGTTTGCCATGCTAGGGTAGTATCACACACTTCACCTATTGCATGCCACACTTCTTCTTTGAATAACAATGATATATCCATGCTTAAGAAGAATATAGATTGTTTGGGCTCCACTTTGAGCCAATGTGTTGTTGGGCATACACATTTGGAATCTTTGTTTCGAAAGAAACAAGTTCCATCTATTATTCATGCACACCCTCCACGGCATACACATGCTCCTCACGGACACCATCACATCATGTATGCTCATGTGTACACTTGTACACATTGTGGACGTAAGGGCCACCTTGCTAAATTTTGCTATGATAGAATACATGTTGATAATTTAGTAAAGAATTTTGTTTGGGTTAGAAATGAGACTAACCCCCATGGACCCAAAAAGATATGGGTACCAAAGACCACCCCTCGAGTTTTTGATGTAGGTGTGGGCTCTCGCAAGACGTGAGAGTTGCCGTACCTTGGAGTGGATACGTTCCGAGCTTCAAGGAAATCAAATAGATGCATCACTTTCAAGGGAAGGTTTGGTGGAGAGGACCACCATGTTTTGGAGACAAGGAGAGTTGCCTTCTAGGTTTTGGTAACAATCCTTTACTCTCGTTTTATTTACATGCTTTCTATGTTTATCATATATAGCATGTTTTATTGTTTGTAGATTATTATGATAATGCCATGTTTATTAAATCCTTGACGTACATGTTTAGCATTTTGAGACGCCCATGTTTATATGGACCCATATTTTGTGTTCTCACCGTTTGTTTTAGGTATCATGTTTATCATAGGTTTAATAACATGTGGATTTGCATAATAATCATGTTTAAGTTTATCATGTTAATTTTTATCGTGTTTTATGCTTCATGTGTTGATTACATGTTTAGATGTTAGTTTTCATTAAGACTAGGTATATATTCATGCATATAGTGGGCCACAAATAAATCTATATATGTTTGAGTTGAATGCTTATTTGTTCCCATTAAATGTGCTAGTATAGTCTAGTTTTGATGATTCGTACATTTCAAACTTGTATTCCATTTTGGATTTGTTTTATGAGTTTTCACTTCATGTATATGTTTGTATTGCCAAACTTTAAGATATACATGTATACCCCTTGAGTCATTTGCCTTTCATGCAAATCTATATATGGACTCAATTGTGTTTAGAGATATGTATGTATACTTATTGTGTTGACAATTCATACATATACCTTGAAATGAAATTCGTTTTGGTGAAGATTTAGTTTGATTTTGTGTTTAATTGTTTAACTTCATGTATATGTCTATCTTGTCCAAACTATTAGATATACATGATTATCCTTTTAAGCCACGTGCCTTCATGCATATACATTTGTGAACTCTTTATGTTTTGAATATGTATGTATACTTTAGTTTGTATTAGACATACATATGCCATGAAGATTAAATAAGTTTTGATGATTTTCGTGTTTTCAATGTTTAAGGAATAATTGAGCTTAATGAAAAATTTTCATGATTATGATATTCACACTTTATATGTACACTCACTTTTATTGCTTGCTCATGTTTTGTTTTCATGAGTCAAAATTGTGCTTAATTGGATTAGAGTGTTGATTTTCATGTGGATTTCTTATTTCATGAAAAACTATTTTGTTGTATTCCTTGCTTGAAGCATTTCGTACTAGTTTAAAAATTTTCCATTTAACTAGTTACGGTATTCCTCATATGGTAGTTGAAAAACTCTACCAAAAGTTTTTCAAACTAAGCTTATTTTCAAATCTATTTTTGAAAACCCCTACCTTCTATGAGAGGATGGATGGGCGATTATGCCTTGTATGCTTCATTGAAAATCTTTTACCTTGTGCATATCAAGGGATGGTAGATTATATGAGATATACACTTGATTATTATTGTTGATTCAATTGGTATCATTGAACTCTTTCAATTGGTATCATTTTGATTTTTTTTGTATACTCATATGTTTATTGTGTATGTATATTTTCAATTGGTATCATCTATTGGTGATTGGTACTCATTCTATTTCATACACATATACTTGTTTTATTTATGCTTAAGATATAAATTTTTCACAAATCTTGTTTATGCTAGTGCTTGAGTTTCAACTTTATTTCAATTGATTTAGTTTTCAATTGGTATCTTATTTCAAGCCTATGCATGTGTTTGTGTTGGTATTTCATAAAGGGGGAGAAAATTCGATTTTCATATTTCAATTGGTATTTAGTTTTCCACTCCCTTACTTTATGATAGAAAATAGTCATTTCAATTGTTTATATGAC
This sequence comes from Agave tequilana, assembly GCA_038442645.1. NCBI lineage: Eukaryota > Viridiplantae > Streptophyta > Magnoliopsida > Asparagales > Asparagaceae > Agave > Agave tequilana. Next base: position 53,183 of record JAVJIF010009418.1, read on the forward strand.
TTGAAAAGAAAATTACTATCTTTTGATATCAAGATGTTTTGTGTTTTAAATTGGCATCTAAAAATTTTGTTTTAAGAAAAATACAAAAGTTTTGACTTGTATTGACTATATGCATATAGATTCATGATGAGTGTATCTTGTATTGAAGAGCTTAACATCTCTTCTTTATGTGGTGCACGTGTGTAGGGGGAGCTTCACATCTCCTCTTATTCATTACATTATGTGTGTTATGTGAATTAGGGCTTAACATCCCTCTTTCATGTAATGCATATGTGTAGGGAAGCTAACTTAGCGTCTTCCTCTTCATGAATGTATATAGCATATAACACTTATTGATCTTTGTTTATTTTCTATTGGTATCAAGATGCTTCATTGACATATGTTTCTATTGATATCATGGTGTTTATAGTCACCCCTTATTGACCTTGTTTTTGTTTTAGACAAAAAGGGGAGAACATTGTTTTATTGTTTTGATTGACAAATAGGGGGAGAAAGATTTTTACCCCTCATTTTATTGTTTTTGATTGTTTACCCCTTTGTTGATGATTGACAAAAAGGGAGAGAATTATTTGAGAGTTTAACATACATATATAAAACTCAAATTACTTCTATGCATGATTGGTACATGTTTTTATATATGCATACTTTTATTTTTGCATATATTAAGTTTTATTGGTATCTAGAGCATCTAGTGTTTTTGTTAATTCTTTATTAATTTAATTGTTAACTAGAGCTTCTAGAATATGTTTTATGCATGATGATGCATACATGTTTATATGCATACTTGTGTTTAGTTTTCTTATGCTTAACAAATAAACAATAGATATGCATATATGTTTTGTTTTGCAAATGTATGGAGATAAGAACTTGATGACTTTTATGATTATTTGACATGTTGTATTTGCATACATTTGCATGTATATTTATGAGCTTCATTGTCATATATTATTATTTGTTTATGCATGAGTTAAGGGGAGCTTCTTTGAAGCATAACTTTAATCCATGCATATATAACTCCATGAGTTTTGTCATCATCAAAAAGGGGGAGATTGTTGGCCCAAAGGCCTTCCACCTAGTTTTGATGATGATTAACTCATGTAGTTATGTTTACTAATAATCTTGTGTTGTTTAAGTTTCAGATCATTAACCAGGATATTAGTTGGTGATTAGCTTCAACAAGGAGTTTAGAAGCTTTTCATAGTGTTTCCAGGGCCAAAGCTTCAAGATCATACATTGCCTAGCCCATGGATGGAGTTTTGGAGCAAGTCAACTTGAAGATGAAGATCATCAAGAAGACTTAGGTATACATAGTTTAGATAGTGTGTTTAGATCCAATTTGTAAAGTTTAGTATAGTTGATATGCTCAAGTGCACCAACACACACGTTTTTATGTTTTGGAATTGGTTTTCATGAATAGATTGATCAAAACAAGTTTAATTTGTTTATATGTATAGTAGATGGTTTCTATTTATACATGCATGCTTAAACTTCTTAAACAAACTTATTTTGACTATCCTATTCATGTTTTGAAAAATCAAGTTTGATAAAATACAAGTGTTGGTTTTGATAAAATTGGCAAGACACAAAAATGAATTGATATGATTGATATATGTCTTGAAATTTTTATCACTAGTTTGTGTTTCAATACAAAATGTTAAAGCAAGTTTTGTGGATTTTTAGAAGACTTAAAAGAATTTTCAAATATTTTTAAACTGGTTTTCTGACCCAGTTTCTGTTCCAGGCTTCAATCAGTCGACTAGTCAAACTGACATAGTCGACTAGGCTGAAGTCGGTCGACCGGGTCGGTCGACCGACGTGCACAAATCTGTGCACGTTTGGAGACACTGGGACGGTCGACCGGGACGGTCGACCGGTCTGAGAGCAGAGCTCTCTGTTTGTTTGGGTCGACCGGGCCAGTCGACCGTGGTTGCCCAACGGTCACATTTCTGACCGTTGGCGGTCGACCGGGCCGGTCGACCGTCAGGCTGCCACATCAGCCTAACGGCTAGTTTTCTGATGGGGCTATAAATACCCCATTTGTTTGAGGTTTTCACCAAGATTTTTAGAACTGATTTTCTCCCATTCTCTGGTTTTAAAAAGAAGTTTTTAAAAGAGTTTCAAGAGCAAAAAGATTCATCTTTGTTTTGTTTTGGGTTTTTGAAAAATCAAAGAAAATAGGAATTTGGGATATTTGTATTGGTTTTCATTCTCTATCTTTTACAAGAGTTTTCCCAAGTATTTTCTTTGTTGCTTGTTTCCAAAACACCTTGTTTTCCACACTTGAGCTATCTTCTATCCTAATCTATTAGGATCATTTGTTTTGTGAAAAAAGAGAAAAGAAAAGAGAGATTGTTTGTGGTCTTTTGGAACCACTTGTTGTACACCCTTATTCTTTGTGTATCCCTCTTAGGTAGAGGTGATCGAGTGATTGGTTTGCTCCCTCTAGTGAGAGGTGGAGTTGGTTTGTAAACCCTCTTCGGTAGAGGTGTTGGTTGTTGGTTGTATTGGCTACGGGCCTACCCCTCGGTTGTGAGGTGGTTGTTTGAGAGAGGAGTTCGGTACTCTATTGTTGTAAAAATCCTTCTCGGTGAAGGTTCCCTCGGTGGGAGTCCTCGGTGGACGGTATAGTGGATTGGAAATCCTACACGGTAGTGTAGGCGGGGATGTAGAGTAAGGGTGCTCGAACCTCGTAACATATCATTGTGTTTGCGTTTGATCCACTTGTCTCTCAACTCTCTCACTTTAACTTGTGCAAAGCATCATTCATAACATCATATCATATTTGCTTGTGTTGAGCATAATTCATATTGCCATATCATATATTGCTTGCATTTGTGCCTTGCATATATTCATATTGATATATCATCTTATATTCTTGGTTGTTTGTGTGTGCCTCACTTGTACTTAATCAACAAGAGCTTCACATAGCACCTCAACCCATTCAAGGGGAATCAAGAGGAGTTAGTCCAGAGCCCTTCACGGGGAATTCGGCTACACTTGTTGATTGTATTAAGTGTGATTGTAAAATTTGTATTAGCTTCCGCATTTAGCACACTTAGTTTTGCATTTAGTTTTAGATTAGCACTAACACCTATTCACCCCCCCTCTAGGTGTTTTTCAGATTGTGGTTGTTTGGCTAAGGGCCTACCCCTCTTGTGTGAGGTGGTGATTGTGTTGCCTCGGTGGAGGTTGTATTTGTTGAGAGAGGAGTTCGGAACTCCCGGTTGTATTTGTACAAAATCCTCGGTGGAGGTTCCCTCGGTGGGAGTCCTAGGTGGACAAGTTAGTGGATTAGAAATCCTTCTCGGTGAAGGCGGGGACGTAGAGCTCGGTGCTCGAACCTCGAAACACATCTTGTTGTTTGCGTTTGACCCATTGACTCTAACTCTCTCTCTCTCTCTCTCTCTTTATTTGTGTATTGCATCATTCATATTGCCATATCATTTATATGCTTGTGTTGTGCTTTGCATTGATTCATATTGCTTATACCTATATGCTTGGTTGTGTTTGCTTGTGTGCCTCACTTGTGCCTAACCGCGAGAGCTTCATATAGCACCTCAACTCTTATTCAGAGGAATCAAGAGGAGTTAGTTCAGAGCCCTTCACGGGGAATTCGGCTGCACTCGTTGGTTGCACTAAGTGTAGTTGCAAATTAGTTTTAATTTTCGCATTGAGTTCATTAGATTAGCCGTACACTTATTCACCCCCCTCTAGGTGTACTTACAATTGGTATCAGAGCCTACGCTCCTGATATTTGGTTTAAACACGTAGGAGTGAGATCTTGGTTGCTAATCTATTATTTGCATTTTGCACATATATTTGTTTGCACACATCATGGATTGCTTGTCACCTTCCATGTTCGATGTCTCCAACATTGACACATGGAAATATAGGATGTCCATGTACCTAAAAACCCTAGGCTTGCATGTTTTCCTTGCCGCTACCAAGAAATACGATCTTAGTAACCGCAATCATATAGGGGCCAATACACAAGCCCTTGAGGCTATTAGAAGCACGCTTTCTAAAGATTATCTTATGCTTGTTTCTAACCATGATTCCGCCTTTGTAGTGTGGAACAAATTGACCACCTCCAAGCTTCAATTGTCAATCCAACCGGAGGATGAATCTAGTGGAGAATCCGAGTCACAATGCTTTATGGTCCAAGGGAATGACTCCCTTGAGGTATTCTCGGAAACTCAATTAGATAGTGATGATCGTGCTAGTTCTTCTAGTAATGAGCATGTTGATCCCAACACTTTAAATGAAGAACTTTCTATAGTTTGTAAAAAATTGATAGAAAAATATAATCTTTTGAAAAAGAAGAGTTTTGAACTTAATAAAGAAAATAAGGATTTATGTTCAAGACTTGATTTGGTTTTGCAAGATAAAGTAGAGATTTCTAATGAGAGGGATTCATTGAAATCTAGACTTGATCTTGTCCTAAAAGAAAATGAGATTTTGAAAAATAGAAATGATTGTAATGATGTTTTGAAGAAAAATAAAGTTCTAACTTTGAAACTTGATTTTGTTGTAAAAGAAAATGATTCTTTGAAAATAAAAATTGCTTCTATTTCAAAGGATTTAGAAATTTGTTTAAAGAAAATGAATCTTTGAAAATTAATATTGATTCTCATGTTTGTCATGCTAATGTAGCTTCACCACCTAGTTCACCTATTGCATGCTCCACTTCTTCTTTAATTGAAAATGATATATCTATGCTAAAGAAGAATATGGATTGTTTGGGCTCCACTTTGAGCCATTGTGTTTCTAGCCATACACGTTTGGAATCTTTGTTTCGAAAGAAACAAGTTCCATCTATACATGCACACCCTCCACGACATACACATGCTACTCACGATCACCACTATCACACCATGTATGCTCATGTGTACACTTGTACACATTGTGGACGAAAGGGCCACCTTGCTAGATTTTGCTATGATCGTATACATGATGAAAATTTAGCAACTAAATTTGTTTGGGTTAGGAAAGGTGCTAACCCCAATGGACCCAAAAGAGTATGGGTACCAAAGACCACCCCTATTGTTTATGATGTAGGTGTGGGCTCTCGCATGACGTGAGAGCGTTGGTGCCTTGAAGTGGATGCGTTCCGAGCTTCATGTGGACTATTTGGATGCATCACTTTCAATGAAAGATTGGTGGAAGGACCACCTTGGTTTGGAGAACTAGAGAGGTGCCTTCATCGGTTTTGGTATCGATCTCTAAACTCCCGTTTATTTACATGCCTTCATATCATTGTTTATAACATGTTTTGATTATTATGAAAATGCCATGATTATTAGATCATTGACATGCATGTATAGCTTTTGAGACACCCATGTTTAATATGGATCATTCTTTGTGTTCTCACATATGTTTAGCTATTATGTATATCATAGGTCTAATAGCATGTGGATTTACATAATGATCGGTTTTATGTTTATCATGTTGATTTATGTCTTATTTTATGCTTCATGATTTGAATATATGTTTAAATGTTAGTTTTCATTAATACTAGGATTTATACTTGTACATATAGTGGGCCACAAATAAACTTTTATATGTTTGAGCTTGAACGATTATTTGTACCCATTAGATGTGCTAGTATAGTCTAGTTTTGATGATTCATGTATTTAACTTGTATTCCTATTTTATCCATATTTTTCATGTTTAACTTCATGTATATGTCTATCTTGTCCAAACTATTGTTTATACATATACATCCTTTGAGCCACGTGCCTTCATGCATATACATTTGTGGACTCGTTATGTTTGAATATGTATGTATACTTTAGTTTGCACTTGACATACATATGCCTTGAAGAAATCAAGTTTTGATGATTTTCATGTTTTTGAGGAATATTGAGCTTAAATGCCTATTTTCATGACCTTGTATTTCACATTCTACTTGTACACTCACTTCATTTAAATATTTCTCATGATTGTATTTTCATGAGTATGTATGGGCTTTATGGACTTCGAGTGTTTAGTGCCATGTGATTTACATGTATTTCATGAAATATAATTTCGTTTTATTCCTTACTTGAAGGATTTCATACTAGTTTACAAGTTTTTCCATTTAACTAGTTCATATTCTTCGTTATGGTAGAGTTTGTCAAACATACACTATTTTTCAAATCTATTTTTGAAAACCCCTACCTTCCACGGGCGGTTGGATGGGCGACCATGCCTTGTATGCTTTATATTGAAAATCATTTTAAACATGAGCATGAAATGGGTGGTAGGAAATATGAGATATACACTTGATATTATTGTTGTTTCAATTGGTATCATTGGATTCTTTCAATTGGTATCAATATTGACATTTCTTGTATACTCATATATATTTTTATGTATGTATGCTTTCACTTCAAATTGTATCAATTTCGATTGGTATCTAATTTTTCATACATATATTTGTTTATGCTAAAGCTTGAATTTTCAATGATTATCATGTTTTCAATTGATTAGTTTTTCAATTGATATTTTAATAACGATGCATAAGCTTATAACAAATAAAAATTTGATCATCTTTTTAGTTGGTATTTCATAAAGGGGGAGAAAATTTGTATTTTTATCTTTCAATTGGTATTTTGTTTACCGTTGATTTCTACTCCCATACTTTATGATAGAAAATGATTAAAAAATGAATATTGATTTTATTTTGATATCATATGCTCTAAATGACAAATACTTACAATTGGTATCTTTTTGTATCAAGATGTTTATTTGAATACTTTAAATTGGTATCAAGATTTTATTTGTTTTCTCAAAATTGGTATCAATGTCTTATTTACTTTCAAGTGGTATATGTTTGCTTTCATTTGGTATCTAAATGTACTACCTTGACACATTTTTAATTGGAATCAAATTTATTTTATTGAGAAAATTCGAAATGTTTTAATAAGAAATATGAAAAATGTTTTGATTTATATTGCCTATATGCAAGAGGAGCTTAACATCTCTTCTACATATAGATTCATGTTGTGTGTATCCTATATTGAGGAGCTTGACAACTCTTCTTTATGCGATACACGTGTGTAGGGGGAGCTTCACATCTCTTCTTATGCATTGCATATTTTGTGTTATGTGAATTAGGGCTTGTCATCCTTTCTTCATGTAATGCATATATGTAGGGAAGTTAACTTAGTGTCTTCCTCTTCATGAATGTATATCATATATATTCTTATTATTGATTTGTTTGATGTCACCCCTTTATTGATTCTTTGTTTCGGACAAAAAGGGGGAGAACATTGTTTTGTTTTTACTTTAACCCTCTTGTTGATGATTGACAAAAAGGGGGAGAAGTATTTGGTATATATATGCATGTTTTTGGAAAAAGGAGTTATGTTTATGCATATATGTTTTGTGTTTTTGCAAATAGGAGAATTTCATGTTTATCTCCATTCATTTGCATACATGTTCATGAGCCTTCATTGCATATTTATTATGTTTCTTCCTATGCATGAGAGTTAAGGGGGAGCTTCTTTGGAGCTTAACTTTAATCCATGCATATATAACTCCATGAGTTTTGTCATCATCAAAAAGGGGGAGATTGTTGGCCCAGAGGCCTTCCACTCTAGTTTTGATGATGATTAACTCATGTAGTTATGTTTACTAATAATCTTGTGATGTTTAGTTTCAGATCATTAACCAAGATATTAATTGGTGATTACTTCAACAAAGGAGTTTTGAAGCCTTTCACATGGTGATTTCAGAGCCCGAGCATCAAGATCATACATAGCACTCGTTGGAGTCTAGCTCGGTGGATCACGGAGTTTTGGAGTTTTGGATCGAGTCGACTTGAAAATGGAGATCGTCAAGAAGACTTAGGTATCATACTTTAGTTTGTGTTTTAGATCCATGTGTAAAGATTAGATAGTGTGATATGCTCAAGTTCACAACACACACGTTTTATGTTTTGGATTCGGTTTTTTCGGTTTTTGGTTTAACCGATATTGGTTTTCGTGAATAGTTAGATCAAAACAAGTTTAAATGGTTTATTTATAGTAGATTCATTCTATATACATGCATGCTTAACTTCCTAGACAAACTTATTTTGACTTACCTATTCATGTGGTTTAAGTTTTGTATTTTTAACAAAACATTATTTTGGAATTAAAGACAAAAACAATGATATGTATATGTTTCATGTATATTGGACCTATGTCCATATGCAACATGTTTTAAAATGATTAAGTATCATGTTTTTGTATTTGGATATGTTTTGAACAAAGTTTATTTGAAAAATCAAAGTTTAAAAAAATACAGGTTTTGGCTTTCGGTAATTTTTCCATAACACAAAAATGGTTCATAATGTTTGATATTTTTGTTGAAATTTTTATCACATGTTTATATATCATATATTAAGTTATAAACTATTTTTGTGGATTTTTAGAAGTTTTATGGGATTTTTTATAATATTTAAAAACCCAGTTTCTGACCCAGAACCCAGCCTGCCAGGCTCTGGCGGTCGACCGGGCCGGTCGACCGGGTCCCATATCGGTCGACCGGGCGGTCGACAAGCCTGTGCACGTTGGCCAGGCACATGGGCCGGTCGACCGGGCGGTCGACCGGACCAGAGAGCTCTGCTCTCTGTTTTTTTAACGGTCAACTGGCCGGTCGACCGCAGGTCTCCAACTATCATAAATATGACCGTTGGCGGTCGACCGGGCGGTCGACCGCCAGCCGTCTCAGGCTGAGAATTCAGCCTAACGGCTAGTTTTGTATTGGGGCTATATATACCCCATTGTTTTGAGTTTTTAAAAAAAGATTTCAAGAGCAAAAATTTTCCCTATCTACAAGTGTTTTTAACAAGTTTTCAAAAGTGTTTTTGTGCCAAAAAGGATTCATCTTATTTGTTTTTGGGTTTTGAAAAAATCAAAGAAAATAGAAATTTGGGAATTTTGTATTGTTCTTCACTTCTATCATCTACAAAGTATTTTCCCAAGTATTTTTCTTTGAGTTGTTGTTTTCCAAACTCTTGGTTTTTCACACTTGAGCTATATCCTCTATCCTATTCTATAGGTTCATTATTTGTGGGAAAAGGATTTGGTTTGTGGTTGAGATATACCACTTGTTGTAAACCATTTTATTTGGATATCCCTGTTTGGTAGAGGTGGATTTGTGTTGTGGGGTGCTCCCTCTTTGGTAGAGGTTGAGGTTGTGGTTTACTCCCTCTTGGTGAGGTAGAGTTGGTGTTGGATTTGTATCCCTCTTGGTGAGGTGGATTGTGGTTGTTTGGTTAAGGGCCTACCCCTCTTGTTTGAGGTGGTGATTGTGTTGCCTCGGTGGAGGTTGTATTTGTTGAGAGAGGAGTTCGGTACTCCTGGTTGTATTTGTACAAAATTCTCGGTGGAGGTTCCCTCGGTGGGAGTCCTAGGTGGACAAGTTAGTAGATTAGAAATCCTTCTCGGTGAAGGCGGGGACGTAGAGCTCAGTGCTCGAACCTCGAAACACATCTTGTTGTTTGCATTTGATTCATTGACTCTAACTCTCTCTCTCTCTCTTTATTTATGTATTGCATCATTCATATTGCCATATCATTTATATGCTTGTGTTGTGCCTTGCATTGATTCATATTGCTTATACCTATATGCTTGGTTGTGTTTGCTTGTGTGCCCCACTTGTGCCTAACCGCGAGAGCTTCATATAGCACCTCAACTCTTATTCAGAGGAATCAAGAGGAGTTAGTCCAGAGCCCTTCACGGGGAATTCGGCTACACTCGTTGGTTGCACTAAGTGTAGTTGCAAATTAGTTTTAATTTCCGCATTTAATTCATTAGATTAGCCGTACACCTATTCACCCCCTCCTCTAGGTGTACTTACATTATGCACGCCATTTGGCTTTATATATGTACTCGCAGGGTTGCGTCTGACAACCCTGGATTCTTATGTTCAGATTCTAGTGCCCGACCATGGTGGCTTGGCTGTAGCTGATCAGAGTGCGCAGCGGATCCTCCCGTGGTGATCAGAGTGTAGCAGAAGATGGGACGCCGCCGCAGCTCTTCCTTCCAGCTCTTCTCCTGTTTGGCTCTCGAGGCCCCTCTTACTGCTCGTGAGCATCTCTCAGTTTTTATATATCTCTTCATGTATTATATATTTTGTATTTTTTGGTAATGTAATATTGTTGTAATATTGTATTACTCTCTGTGATAACCATGTACTTGTACTATTTTGTGTTGGAATGTATATTACCACTGTGCTTCCGCCACTGATTCTTGCCTGTACTAATGCTTAGCGTATATACGTGAGGATATTTCTGATCTGCGTATATACGTCGCAATGACGTCTCCGTACCCGCGGGATCGGGACGTCACAAACCCTATGTAATTTTTACCAACAAATATAGGTATTTTTTACTTTTACACAAGGGTGAATGTGTCCACTCAAAAAATGAGTGAACAAGGATTTTTTGATGGGCCTTAATCAATTCTCTTGGTGTCTCTGTTCGCACTCTAAACTTATGGATATCATGATTTTACTTGATATTACAAACTAGTCTTATATTTTCTAATAATAAATTAAGATTTTGTTTGTAACATTTAACGTTAACTCTACTAGTTCGCCCCTTTCAAATTTTATTTATACATTGATTAAAATCATTTAATTGCATTTGAAATTTAAATAGATGAGCGGGTCTGGGTTTGCAAACATTGCCCGTTTTCTAAACGGGTTGGGTACCGGTGAACTCAATCGGGCCGATTAGAATTCGACCCGATCCGACACGATTCGACCCGACCCACCCAACAGAACTCTAGGGTTTCGTCCGCCCCCTATAAAATCTCATCTTCTCCAAGGGGGGTTTCCCCTCTTCGCCTCTGTCGCCTCCTCGTCTCATTTCTCAGTTGGCTGTTAGGGTTTCTTCCCCATCTTCGATCAATGGCGCCACGGAAGACCCCTAGGGTTTCGTCTCGGAACCCCGATCTTATAAAGGGGATCGGCAAGTTCTCGCGCTCGAAAATGTACCACAAGCGTGGGCTGTGGGCTATCAAGGCCAAGAACGGCGGGTCCTTCCCCAAGCATGAGCCCGCAGCCGCCGCTGCTAAGCCCGCCGAGAAGCCACCAAAGTTCTATCCCGCCGACGACGTTAAGACCCCCATCCCCAACCGCCGCAAGCCCAAGCCTGCCAAGCTCAGGTACCTATTTTTTTTAATAAAGATCTGTTTTTGATACGTTTATATGTTCTTGTTTTGTTTTAAAGTTGTCAATTTGGGGTTTTGTTTGTTTTTTTGTTATGATTTTTGTGTTTTTAGGGCGAGTATTACTCCAGGGACGGTGTTGATTCTGCTTGCTGGGAGGTTCATGGGGAAGAGGGTTGTATTTCTGAAACAACTGCCGTCTGGATTGCTTCTTGTTACTGGTAATTTTTTTTGGGTTCATTTAAATAATTAATGCTGGAATTATACTTTTGTTTGGTTGAAATTGAGCAATTATTTTGATAGGAATGGATCTATTTTAGTTGAGATGTGTATAATTGTTTGTATTGTTAGTTTTTGTCAAAAGGCAGTTTTCGTTTCACCATGATATTATCGTCATATCTGTGCTATCTGATCTGCTTTCAATGAATATCTTCAATTCTAGTTCTTTAACAATGAGGCCTATTTGGAAAAGATATAAGTAGCTGTGATTTGATTTTTGTTGCGAAAAGTTTTTAGTTTTTCGACGCATGGTTACTTATATATCAGTCTGAGTATCATTGATGGGGATATAAAATTTTACTCTGGTGCACCAGTATCAATATTTATAATTAATATTGTTAATCTACATTGTAGACCTATATATTGTAATAAATAAGGTTGTTCATGTTATAATATTGTAAAGCCATTAGTATGGTTAGGCAATAAATTTCTAAATTGAAAGGAATGCATTTTTCTTTGATGAAGAAAATCTATTGTTGGTCATTTGATAGCGTCTGCTTTCCTCACTCATTGTCGACCTTGTTATCATGGGTTAGGAAATTTTTTGTTGTATAGGGATGAGTGTTTTTGGTGCTGTTTAAGTTGACCTAGAATATTTTAAAATTAGAAGAAATCTTGGACAGTAACTTGGTTTAAACTACTTTGTTTGTAAATTCCTTATATCATGGTTCTTTATAGTTGAAAAAGATGAGTTTTGTTTAATGAGTTGTACTGTGAGATGAATGCATCACAAATTAAATCTTCGAGACTTCATTGTTAAAATGGTGGTGTTGTCCTATATTTTGCACGAAAGCTTCTTCGGTAGTGGTTAATTATGAAATAGCTTATTGACTTGTTGAATCATCAGAATTTAGAATGTATTCACCTATTATTTGTGCCAGAACATTTGGTCTGATAAGTAAAGGGATTGTTGTTAATCTTTAGATCCATTGCAGTTTTTTGGGAGGAAAGATTCTAAAGAACGGTACTAAATTTTGACCTCGTAAATATTTTAGTGTTGAACATATCTTGTTCGCATTGTTCTTAATGTAATTTTTAAGTTTCCCTGTCAGCTATTTGCAAAGTACAGAGGTTTCTTTAGTTTCAGCAATATGAACATATGTGAAAATAATTAATTTGATATTTTTTATTTAACTTGTTGGGCATAGTTTGTTCAAATTTGGCAAGGAAAAGAAACCTGGTCAAAACACTTAACATAACATGACATGTTGTGCTATTAATGCCTCCAATCTTGTAAGATTATATTCGGGATATTCATGGAATTGGGTATTTGTTATGAAAGTTATGTGATTTATATTGGCCTTTCTGTAAAATATTATGCTTTCAACTGGAATCATAACTAATGCAACCCCTGCCAGTTTTTACTTGCTGATGAGGATGTTAAGGTCCAGTAATTTGTTGTCGTGTTTAGTGTATTTGCAAGCCAAAAAGTTCAACTTTTCATTGCTGTTAGTAATTGATATATTTGCATACACTGATGCGTGATTTATGTAGTTTGCTGGAAACACACAGTCCATTCTGAGCTTAAGCTGCAAAATGTTGCTGGGGTTGCAAGAAGCATTTACGTTACTGAACTGATCGAGCCTATAAAATGTCATTCTGTTTGTCTGTATAATGAGCAGTATAACAACCCTTTAACTCTTTTTTCATTCTAAATTTAGAACAAAATTTCAATAGTATCCACTATTATATGAGAATCATGATCAGGTTGCGAGCACTATTTTATATAAAATTTAGTCACCCAAGCCTAAGTTGTTCCAGCATATGCACCTAACCATATTATGCCCTAGTCCAAAGTGTTACATTTCAATCCAGATGCCTTTCTAATCATTGTGTGAGATCTGGAGTCCATTTCATATATAGTGATAGACTGACAGTAGTACATCTTAAAGAATGTAAGATCTGTCACTGGAGCCAATTTTTTAAAATTTCAGTCATTGAGATTCTTATAAACATGTGAAGATAATACAATAATGGACCACAGACAAGCAGTGCCGTGAGGATTATGAAATGCTCACTTGGAATTTTTTTTCATTATCCTTTGATTCCCAAGTTTTGCACAGTCCATTGGAGCTCCTACGTTTGTTTGTCCCGCTGAGGTCAAGGCAGAACATAATTGCTGAATATTGGTGTTTGAAATTAGAAGCCAGTATCTTTTGCAATTGGAAGACAATTTATTGAATGATTTTTGAGGATTTCTTAAAAGAAAAGGCATGTCACATGCTTAATATTACTGAAGAGTTATTTTATTTGGGTGATTACCTTTTGTGTCTTCAAAATGTAAGTGGGATTTTGTGGTTTTGGATCCATCCTTGTTTGTTGATCAACCTATTTACATGGCCCCTTTAGGAAATAGTCTTACTCATTTCCAATGCCATAATTTTTTTCTACATTCTCATGTGTTATATCACTGCAGGTCCCTTCAAGTTAAATGGAGTTCCCCTGCGACGGGTGAACCAGTCCTATGTCATAGGGACATCTACCACTCTGGACATTTCTGGTGTTGATGTTGCCAAGTACGATGACTCGTACTTTGCAAAGGAAGCCAAGAAAAGGAAGAAGAAGACTGAGGGAGAGTTCTTTGAAGGAGAGAAAGAGGTACGTCTTTGTAATATATCTATTAGATTGTATTTTTATTATGTTATATTAAACAATTTTCTCATTGTTTTTGTGTTTCCCTCTATGATACAGGAGAAGAAGGCCCTCCCACAGGAAAAGAAGGATGATCAGAAGGCTGTGGATTCACAGTTGTTGAAGGCCATTGAAGCCGTTCCTGATATGAAGTCATACTTGAGTGCTAGATTCACCCTCAGGATGGCATGAAGCCACATGAGCTTAAGTTTTAGGGCAGGGGAAGCTTTCTATAGCTAGTAGTCTTATTCCGGGTTGAAATCACTGGTCAGGAACACAAATTTTGTTTTTCGGCGATACTTATTCATGCTCGTGTGTTTGTGGTTTTGAACTAGTTTACTTTGTTCGAATTATGTTAAATGTTGAGCTATATTATTTGCACTGTCTGGATGCTGACGCTTTCTTCTCAGAAATGAAGCCACCTTGAACTAGTTTCTGTTTCTATTTCTATATTTCTTTTGTTGTCTTTAAATCTAGTAGCCAAATTATAGACTACTATTCTTTGCTTTCAGCTCAAATATCTTGTCATCTAAACTATTTTCAGTGGTTGATAATGTTAGCACCTTTTGATGAGACCTATATTAGCTGTTTTCATTGTGCCGTTCTGCTTAATTGTTCAAATAGATTGAAGTGTTAATTTGTTTGCCTTGTGGTTTTAATAAAACATATAGCAGCAGTCTCAGTATAATGTAGTCTGTGATACTTGATTTCTGACAATTAACCCTGCTCTTAGTGAAACATGTGGGTTGCACATAATCTTCTATTTGCAAAGTTTATTCCTAGTGCATATTGATATGTTTACTGATGCGATTTAATGAATAGTTGCAAAGGTTCCTGTGACACATTGTTGGTACTATTGATTGCTATCTTGTTGTTCAGTGAAATGAAGTACGACGATCATTGGTAGATTGGTATTTTCTGTCAATTATCGTTAAATTTTTGCCTAGTGTGGTCTCTTGGTCTAAAGAGAAATTGTGGATGTGGCTGGGTTTGAGATTCGCTCTGTTCAAAGCTTTAATTGTTTTTGAGCTCAAATGTGGGGAAAACAGTGGTTAAGGTTAACCTGCTTGTGCAAATAAGCAAAATTTTTATGATGGATGCTTGCGCTGGAGAGATTTGATGGTGGACTGTGCAAATTGTATTTATTACAAAAAAAAAAAAAAAACTAAAATGAATTATTATTTGCAAAAAGTTTTCTTTTTGATAGTTAAACAAAGGAAAATAAAAATAAAAACTAAAAATAAAAGGTAAAATTGAAATTTAGAGTAATTACCGCTGGTTGGCCATTCAAATCTCTTTTCAATTGTTTTGGGGGCTAGAAAGTTATCTGGTAGAGTTGCAAGAAAAGCAAAGTTATCTAGTAGAGTTGCAAGAAAAGCATTTGGACAAGAAGGAGAGTTGGATTTAAAAGTTGTAGTCTTTTCACCATGGACTTGAATTGCTTGTCGTCGGCTTGAACACGTGCAAACCGATAGAAACTCTCCCCTTTTCTTTTGGCTTGGCAGCAATTGAACAGCCATGCGAATCTTGTATTGCCACATTAACCAATGGTGGCACGGTGCTATTGAAGCATCATTGGCCCAGGCAACTGTAGCTTTCACCTTCTCGAAAGTGTGCTTCGTGGTTATGACTTCAGTACCTACAAGAGGTTGACAAGAGAGGCTGATGACAAAAGGACGAAGAGGGCTCCTGGCTAATGCGCTCAATCAGTCTCCATTGTCGCTTCTCAGAGTAGATCAACAATGGGCCTTGATATTGGAGCTGGCTCAAGCTTCATGTGAAGCCCATGAGATTAGGTTGAAGCTTTTCTAAGTAGGTCATGAGGCCCTTTCCCGTATCACCCAAGCTACTATTGGGTTTGTTACTTTCCTGTTGGGTGACCCAAACAGTTGAAGGAACTGCCTTTGCCGCACCGAGTTTAGGGTTTCGGGGACGATGTTGGATGTGAATCTAAGGAAGCAGAAGGACTCTGATATTAACATTGACCACATGAGCGGGAGGATCAACAGTGATCATCTCGACTACTGCATAGTTAGGCTTGGGAGGAGCTGCTACCAACGATGTAACCATTTTAGGTCGAGAGAAGTGATTAAAAAAAAAAAATTACTGGTGGCCTACATGGCCACAATGGTGACGGAGCAAATGAATGTGCTTGAAAATCACTTAGAGGGAGTGAATAGGTAATGTTAATCAGTTATGCGGAAATTAAAACTATTTGTAACAATTAACTTAATATCAAATGATATGCAAATATAATTAGATAAAAAAGAGATAAATCAAGATATAGAGTTAAAAAAAAAATGCAAACTTCGCAAATACAAGAAATTTGTTCTCGAGATTCGATCCACTTGATTTACGTTCCCGTTTTCAACTCCTGTGGAGAAACAAACACTATAATCGGTTCGCGAAACTGAAATAGTACTTACAATCGTGATCTCGCAAGATCACTCTTGGAGCCTCAACTCTTACAACCACGATCCCTTTGGATCACTTCGAAACCTCAACTCCTATAATTGCGATCGCGTAAGATCGACTTACCGCTAGCTCTCTCACTAGAGGTATACAACAATTACTACAAAAAACCAAGACGTGATCTTTTTCTTGATTACTAAAACTCTCATAATTGCACAAGCCCCATAACTATAAATTGAGAATTTGAAAACTCTGGCTTTGTGTGTGAGCTTATAGAAAGATATGAAGGGAAAAGCTTAGAATTTTTTGTAATAAAACCCTCTTAGATTGGAATTGGATTTAGCACTAAAAAAGCTTGTAAATCTTTGCAAAACTCTTGTTAAAATCATCTACAAAAATGAATTGTTTTATAGCAAAAATAAAAAATAAAATATTTGCTAAAAACCAGCAGAGAAAAGTCAACTAGTTGTCGAAAATGGGTGCAGGACTTTCGACAAATAATAATCACAAACGACTATATTTTTTTTTAAATATAGAAGTTCATTTTTGAAAGTCATGTTCTAGCCAATTGAAAGCACTTTCGACAGGGCCATATTTTCAAAGGATGAACTGTCAAAAATTGATTAGTTCTGTAAAAATCTGAACTATTTGGAAAATACTGTTGAAAATGAATTATCAACTTTAACATATTAAATCTAAAAAAAATAAGTTTCTTTTAATACTTTTGAGCTCTAATATGTGTGGATTAACTCCACAACATATTTCAAACGATAAAACTCATTTTTGAGATTTAATAGTATTAAAATTATTTTTCACTAAAAACAAACATTTTGAAACAGCGTTTTAAAAACTCATTTCTATATGTATATATTCTTTAAAAAACTCTATCAAACCAATGTCAATGTCATGTGTATATGTGTTCAAGGTTGAGTTAACAATTTCATAATCTAAAGTTTTAACAAAATTTCTAAATTTATAAATACAAACTCTAGCTATTTTCTTTGAAACAAAGTCTTCTCTTAGATATTTGACTTGAAATTGACTTCTTGAGCTTCAAACAATAACTTGAGATATTCCAATGCGTATTGATTGAAGTTGATCTTCACTAAATGATCTTGATTAACATGTATCTTTATCAACAACCTGTAATCTCTATAACAACTTCAAGACCATCAGCTATTTAACTATATGAGTTAGGAATTATCAAAATATGACTGATTGAACATTTGGGTTAACAGTGCTCATATTCGAAAATCTGCCAAAAATTAAGGATCTTCTCACTTTTGACGTCGATGTTAGCTCGGGGTACCAATGGACGTGATAAGTCGACCTCCATTGTGACCCTAGCGAACAGCATTGGAGAACAACTCAGTTGGTTGGTCCAATTTAACCAAACGCCCAACCTGACCAACAATCAGTTCCAACGCCTCTGTAGTCCTAAATGCTGGTGGCAAACTGGGCAAGCAGAGCCAAATAACAGATCGTAAAGATTCCAGCGAAGGTTGAAACGAGAGAGTCCATGGTCCTATAGCCATAACAATATCATCGAGGACCCATGACCCTTCCAACAAGACCTTGTCGCGATCTATTGGCAACTTGAAGTGAAACACATAGAACCCTTGATTCATGAAAAAAAAATCTCCCACTCCTCTTGCGGCGTCCAAAGGCCAACAAGGCCATGATGAACTTTCTTCATCGGGATCGCACAACCAAGAAACTTACCAACCAAAGAACAAGCCCAAGGCTTGCTTCCATCGTCGATGACTTTTTTAAGGAATGGTGACTTTCTAAGGATAAGCTTGATGGAGACGATGAATGTCTTCATGAGTGAGGGAAGGTAGAGTTTAGATTTAAGCATGAAGATTTTTTTTGCAACATGCTGATATGCTGTGATGCCAATTATTACAGACGGCACAGTATAAGCAGGATCGTCGAGCAATGAGAGAAGAGATGAGATATTTCAAAGTAAAGAAATCCAACACATAATTTAATGTGGTTCTACCAATCAAACAGATGGTGTGTATAACCACGAGAGGAGGAGAAATTTTATTAAAACTTTAGAGGAGTACAATGAGAAACACTCACACCTCTCATTAAGAAGATTACAAGCTTTTTGATGGCCGCCTAGAACATCGAACCCGTATGGCTAAAACTTCTCTCACGAATCACTTTCTCTTTTGTTCATCTTTGAAGGTCACCCCCAAGAGGTTATTTATAGATCATATGATCATCCTTGTCCTATGCAAACTCTAGCAATACGAATAACGCCGCTTCAAAAAAGAAGAAAACTCGAGTTCAACTCAAACTGCAATTTGAATCGCAAAAGAAAACTGAAAGAAGCACCATTAGTCGACTAATCGACTAATTCAAATTATTAGTCGAATAATCCTGCTCATTAGTCACTATACAATTGACTACTGAGATGTCCCCACTTTCTATTTGCGCCATTAGTCGACTCCTAAGATGCCATTAGTCGACTAATTCTTCATTAGTCAACTACTCTTGGCCATTAGTCGACTAGCCTATGAACCAACTGTGCAAACCTGTCCATTTTTGATCTTTGAAGTTTCGTCTATCTTCACGATGTATTCCAGTTATAATCTTAACAATCTTTCCCTTGATTTGAATACGTTCAAGTCTATAATAGCCACCATACTCCACGTGCTCACATTAATGAATTATTGAACAACTCTTGACTTCATCTCACTCCCTCTTCTCCATAAGCCCCTCATGGGGTTCAAAACTTGATTAGATCGGCCAAGTTCAGGCCCAAGAACACGATCACCCAACGGTCTTTTAGATCCATGCAGGATTTATGAGAATTTTCTCTAACACATGAGTAATGCTATGGACTTTCTTGTTGTGCGCCGGCGCCATCTAGTCCCAATCTATCTTCAGGGTAAGACTGAAAATCAGAGATCAAAATCTTCATAGTCACCGATTGTTCCAAAACCTCTGATCTTGAAGCCGAGGATTGCTGCCATCCATCAACTGTAACCTCCAAATTTCTCAACATTTAAATATTGCCGACATGCTCGGCCTGAAACTTCACATGGACATCTTTAGAAACTTTCATAAGATCACCTTCAAAACTGAAATTGGACACTTCTCTATGATCGAGCCAAACTTGCACAAAAAAATACAGAAATTTAGAGCAGTGCTAGGTCCTCAATTCTACCGTACAGCTTAGGGCTAACGGGTCGTGATCCACAGGGAGGGACAACGATGGAAGAGTTATGTAAGTTTCTTCTTTTAATTTACCAAACTAGTTAATACTTATCTTCTCAATTTATTAAAAATAAAAATAAAAATGTTAAGTTAAGTTAAGAAGAAGATGGTAGAAGAAGAGATGGTGGTGGTGGTGTTGTTTTAATTATAAAAGAAAAAGAAACAAAAAGAGATAAAGAAAAGTGTTGACGCAAAAATTAAAAATAAAAAGAATATTTACCTCTACTGTTTGAATCATACCAAATACTTACCTCAATATGAAGTAAATCGAAGTAATAGAAAAGAATAAAGGAAAGTAAGGCTTCGGCGAGATCGAGGACAATAAAGAAAAGTGGGAAACCTCCATTGATTGTCACCTTCAATATAAGTTTCTTGAAAAAAAGATTACAATAGTGTCACTCTATAAAAACTCTTTCTCTTTTTTGATCATGTAACTCTCTCTAGCCTAAAAATAAAATAAAATAAAGAAAATAAAATTACATTAAAGAAGAAAAGGAAATATAAACTAAAGCTCTCTCTGAGATGGTGTCCTTTTTGCCTTTGAGGTATAGAGTATTTATAGGAGAAAACCAGAGGGATGGAAAGCATATGAAGATAGGAAGATCTGGATATTTCTGAATTTGAATTCTCCCCTTATCTCTAAACTTTATTTAATTTATCGAGAAATTCAATTCTGATCTGCAAACTGTTGGCATGTTGATTGCTGAATATCACTTATCAAATGATAGAATTGGAATGAGTGATCAACAGAAGAATTGTAGCCCTTTAAGTCTTCTTTCTGTAGTATCTTGACTCATTAGATTTGAGATTCAGTAGCGAACGTTATGATTAAAATACTAAACTGTATCCAGTCTGAATCCGAATCTAAATTGCTTCATCTCATCCGTTGATCTTCTCTCTATCCATTTATCCTCTTGAATTTTCAATTTGTCTTCTAGAATTGATAATATATTCACTTATCTTTAGCGAAACAGATAGGGTCTTCAAACAATCCATTTTTCTCTTAAAATTAGATAATATTATCTTATCTGATATATCCAATTTTCAGATAAAATAGCTTCTAAAACCTTTGGATTTGAATCGATCCCCTTTCTTTTGAACTTTTGAATTTAATTGGATAAATTTCAGGATTATCTTCTCCCTATCATACCCTGTATGAATTAAGACATTAAGACAAGTTATTTGCAATATTCATTATAGAATATATGTAGGAATGTAATAATATTTATGCAATATGTGTGTCCAAATACACCCCCACAATTATTTTTTGCTTGTCCTCGAGCAAAATAAAGAGAAAAGAAAAACTAAACTGACCAAACCTAACTCACTTTCGTAGAAATCACGGTTGCACTTAGCACGTGCAACAAGGCGTTAAACCTCTAGTTTACCCCTAGAGGACGAGTTTTGTCTCGTGAGGGTTTTCAGCGGATTGCACCCACAAAATCAATGAAGAAAAAGAAATGAATTGTTAGTATTTTTTTGAAAACGCATTTTGAAAGGAAAAAAATTTGAAGTATTAATGTAAAATTTCAAGTAATCTATAAGTCATAGGATTATCAAAACTTAGTCATTACTAAACTTAGTCTTTATTCAAAACTTGTTTTCAATCAAGGTAAGGGTTAAAATTGTATTTCTCATCTAGTCTATTATTTTACCCTAAGTCATATGTATCTTGTGACCGTGAAAATTTGACTCGGGATTTTTCAACTCTAATTCTTATGCCTTATTATATATATATTTATTATTATTTTTTAACATTTTTGGCGGTAATATTCCTTAGCTCTATTAGGCTTTCTAATTCGCCCATGTAACGAGCTTTCGTCGTTGACTCCCAAACTAGACGATTTTAGGGCAACAGGTGAGAAAACACCCTAAGGACTTAGGACTCGAGCAAATAAGGCCACAAAACTAAAGATTTTATTTATGTGAATCACTTTTAGGCATGAATACTTATGCTTTATGAGGCACAAATACCCAGCTTAATCAGAGGATTTTATATAATAATTTTTTTTTATAATGCATAAGAATGTTTGTTTTAGAACCCTAAGTGTGTAAGTGTATAAAGTGTGCATATCTTATTAAGGTAAAAAATCAAGACTAAATTATTTTTTTCAATTTTTCTTTCTTACCT
Source organism: Agave tequilana (assembly GCA_038442645.1). Classification (NCBI taxonomy): domain Eukaryota; kingdom Viridiplantae; phylum Streptophyta; class Magnoliopsida; order Asparagales; family Asparagaceae; genus Agave; species Agave tequilana. The sequence continues at coordinate 75,005 of JAVJIF010009418.1, forward strand.
CAAAATCAACAAATAATTTTATTTTGACCAAGTATAAGAAATCCTAATAATGATCCTCTTATTTCTTAAAATTAACTTAATTTTTTACAAAAATAAGTCAAAGTATTATTTTCCTTTTCAAAAAGTTTTAAAGAAAGGATTTTTTTTTTCAATTAGTAAAGTTAGTATGTTAGGAAACCGTCCCCCATACCTGACTCATACATTGTCCTCAATGTATGAATGAAATGCAATAATACATGAAAAGGAGAAAGGGAAGGAAAATTTTCACCTCAAAGTGGTGGTCTCATTGGGCCAAGCGTTTCTGCCCAATCTAGATACTGTGAATTTTCATAGAATCCACCTTTCATAATCTCTTTCCTATTAACATTTTTATAATCCCCAATATGAATAGGATCATGCAAGATCCTAGCATGAAATTTTCCTAGTTATATGACCAGTCTTGGGATATCATCACGGAATCATATTGATCTAAACCTTAATCCAACAATGAAATGTGGTTTTGTGGAATGGATGATTTGGGCTCAATGATGAAAGGAATAGAAACCGAAACTGACTTAGGAATAAAACTTAAATCAAGTTTAGGTTCAATAGTCAGAGTTGGTTCATGAGTTTGGTCCAAATCATAGAATTGAAGTTCTCATTCATTTTCCAATAATGGAATGTGACTATTCAAAATAAGTGGTTCATGTTCAAGCTCTATAGGGATAGAAATCAGTGTTAGCTTAGGAATTAGGTCTGAATCGGGTAAGGATACCGAGTCAGCATAGATTCAAAAAGTGGAACTGAATCATAATATTGGGAATCAGTGTCACATTCATCTTCAAATTTAATCTCATTAACATGAAAACTTGCCAATTTATCAATGGGTTGATACTGGTCAGGTTTAAAATTATGTCGTGAAATTGAATCTTGGTTAAAAGCTCTAAGATACCATGATTGTTCATCAATATGTCTAGGAGAATCGGGAATGGTAAAAAATGAGTTAGGTAGAGTTTCCTCATTCCTATCATTAATTGTGTTGACCAAATGACTCACTTTTGATCTAACCTATTAAAAGATTTGAGACAATCCGTTTGAAATTGAATACAATCATTTTGGACTGAATCATGAATTCCATATTCTTTTCTAAGTCAACAGGTTTTTCTTGTTGTGGTTGGACTTGAAAATTAGAGTAAGGATCTTGAATTTGAGAATTATTTGGTAGAATTGAGTCCGCTATGATTTATACTTGTCGTGTGGACTCAAGGAAGGCTTCAAATGTCTTTTCCGAAGAAGATTTCTCTTCTATAGGTTGATCTTGGTATGGATTATATGAAGCTGTTTGTTAGTAAGATTGTTGATAGTAATATTCGGGAGAGTTATATCCCCACTGACTCGATGAAGAGTGGTGATGATTGTCCCATTCTTGTTCATAGTATTAGAATTGGGGCACATATTGATTCGGATAAGACCAATCTGGCATACTTAGTTGTTAGAGTTATGTAATACCGGGTTGGTAATATCCGAATTGAAAGAGGTTGGGGTGAAATATGGATTTGAGTTATAATCAAAATAATTGTAATTATAATTCATTTTCACAAGAACAAATAAAAACAAACAAATAAACAAACAAGAAAATAAAGAAAAATCTAGCCTATGTTAGGGTAGAGCTTAAACCTAGACGATTCCTAACTGTTGATTATCCACATGAGATATATTGCAGAACCTGACTAAAAGTTAATCGGCCAGGGAGGGGCAAGATTGGTGGGAGGTATCCGTGCCTAAGCAACGAGCCTAATTATGCTAAACCACCAGCCTTCGGGGTTTCGCCCCTCAATCCCCAACCTTAGATACCGATTTGGTAAGAGTCAACTTCTAACAACTTCTCCCTTAGGTCAATCTCTATTTGAGTCTGAGATGTCCCTAGGGCCAACGTCTACTCAATTTTATGTTAGGCTGGGTTAGTGAGTGAGGAGATGATTTTTGAGCTAAGAAAGGGTAATGACTTCCCCACCTTCTTATTTAAGGATATGCCCTTAGTCCGTTTAGTGCAGTGTACAAGTATAAAGTAAAAGATAACATTCAAGCAATATGAATCACTCAAAATATGTTTCCTAAACTATATGCAATGCACACATACCTTTGCTCCAGCAGTCTTCAACAGTAATGTAAAGAAACGAAATAGACATGTGCCCTAAGATGCAGGAGTCTAAACAGTTTTTAGCATTTACAAAGTAACAAGTTACTGTTGATTAGAAATATGTAACGAGTGAGTTAAATAGATAAACTAATAACTGCAGAGAGCTAATCTCTGAAAAGCAACCTGTAAGAGACTACAGTTAGTAGTTCACCACAATTATAGTTTTCTGTAATTAGCCCATGTACACCAAAACAAAGAAAAAAAGGGATTAATTTGTTAAAGTAAATTAAAAGAAAGAAAACTTATCGTCCTTCCCCGGCAACGACGCCAAAATTATGGTCGAGCCAAACCTGCACAAAAAAATATAGAAATTTAGAACAGTATTAGGTCCTCAATTCTATAGTGTAGCCTAGGGCTAACGAGTCGTGATCCACAGGGAGGGACAGCGATGGAAGCGGTATGTAAGTTTCTTCTTTTAATTTATCAAAACTAGTTAATACTTATATTCTCAGTTTATAAAAAGAAAATAAAAATGTTAAGTTAAGAAGAAGATGGTAGAAGAAGAGATGGTGGTGGTGTTGTTGTTTTAATTATAAAAGAAAAAGAAACAAAAAGAAATAAAGAAAAGTGTTGATGCAAAAATCAGAAATAAGAAAAAGAATATTTATCTCTACTGTTTGAATCATACCAAAGACTTATCTCAACATGAAGTAAAGCGAAGTAATAGAAAAGAATAAAGAAAAGTAAGACTTCGGCGAGATCGAGCACAATGAAGAAAAGTGGAAAACCTCTATTGATTGTCACCTTCAATATAAACTTCTTGAAGAAAAGATTACAATAGTGTCACTCTATAAAAACTCTCTCTCTTTTGATCATGTAACTCTCTCTAGCCTAAAAATAAAATAAAATAAAGAAAATAAAAATTACATTGAAGAAGAAAAGAAAACATAAACTAAAGCTCTCTCTCTGAGATGGTGTCCTTTTTGCCTTCAAGGTATGAGCGTATTTATAGGAGAAAAATAGAGGGATAGAAAGCGTATGAAGATAGGAAGATCTGGATATTTCTGAATTTAGATTCTCCCCTTATCTCCAAACTTGATTTGATTTATCCAGAAATTCAATTCTGATCTGCAGGCTGTTGACGTGTTGCTTTCTGAATATCACTTATCAAATGATAGAATTGGAATGAGTGATCAACAGAAGAATTGTATCCCTTTAAGTCTTCTTTCTGTAGCATCTTGAATCATTAGATTGAGATTCAGTAGCGAAAGTTATGATTAAAATACTAAACTGTATCCAACCTGAATCCAAATCTAAATTGCTTCATCTCATCCGTTGATCTTCTCTCTATCCATTTATCCTCTTGAATTTTCAATTTGTCTTCTAGAATTGATAAGATATTCACTTATCTTCAGCGAAACATATAGGGTCTTCAAACAATCTATTTTTCTCTTGAAATTAGATAATATTATCTTATCTGATATATCCAGTTTTCAGATAAGATAGCTTCTAGAGCCTTTGGATTTGATTCGATCCCCTTTCTTTTGAACTTTTGAATTTAATTGGATAAATTTCAGGATTATCTTCTCCCTATCATACCCTGCATGAATTAGGACATTAAGACAAGTTATTTACAATATTCATTACATATTATATGTAGGAATGTAATAATATTTATGCAATATATGTGTCCAAACACTCCACGTAGGGATCCAAAAGAGATGAGATTGTACCTTGATTTGGAAACATAACGAACACCTTGTACTGTAGTGATGCATCCATCATGAGAACGAAAGCGAATTATTTTTTCGCTAATCACCTTGCTCGTAGCAGAATTTTCCATGAAGACCACTTTCTCTTGAACTGAAGTGTATGAGGAGAACATCTTCCTATTGAAACTTATATACTGTGAACATTCGGAGTCAAAATTCGTCTATTTTTGTTACTGACTGAACTGTCTGTAACAGATAAAATATCACACTTATCTTCATCTCCTTTAGACAGTTCAATGACATTAGCATCTTGTTATTTCTTCTTGCGAGTCTAACAATCAGCTCTAATGTGCCCCTTCTGGTGATACCAATTGCATATCAAATTCTTATATTTTGGGTTACCGGTGAAACATTTATTATTACTCTTTTCTTTAGTAAAGTGTGCTTGCCCGGAATCATCTTGATGAGACTCACCTGTCAACTGCTTGTCAATTTTGTTCTTGTTGAGCAGATGCTCCTTGATCTTGATAATTGATTTGCCTCCATAGATGATAGCTTTTCTAAAGCTCTTATATGAAAACGGTAAAGAACACAGTAATAGAAATACTTGATCCTCATCTTCTGTCTTATCTAACTCGTTGATAATGGAGGTAAACCTGAAATATGAGACTTGACACCTTTATGCATAAGGAGAAGAAAAAATGCTACTCAAAGTCAATCGATTCGCCAACGACTTCTTCAGATAATGATCCTGAAGTCGCTCCCATAGTGAGAATGTTATTTTCTCTGAAGAAAACTCATCCAACAATAACCGCAATGCTTTTTCATCCAACTCCAGCCAAGTTTCTTCCTTCATAGTTTCAGGCTTTTTCTTCTTCCCAAGTAGGGCTTTTTTCAATCCACTCTAGGTCAGGATGGCATTCATCTTAATCTGTCATCTATTGAAATTGATGACACCATCGAACTTCTGAATATCGAACTTAATTGCAGACATCTTCATTTTGATCTTGCTCTGATACTTGTTGTTGCAACGAACTGATATACTGTGATATCAGTTTTCGCGGATGGTGCAGCAAAAAACATGATTGTCGAGTAACGAGAAGAAGTGATGAGATGTAAGTAAAGAGAAAGCCAATACATAATTTAACGTGGTTTCACCAATCAAACAAATCGTGTGTACGTCCACAGGAGAAGGGGAGAAACTTTATTAAAATTTTGGAGGAATATAATGAGAAACACTCACACCTCTCGGTAAGAAGATTTCAAACCCTTTGATGGCCGTATAGAACAATGAACTCTTATGGTTAAAACTTCTCTCACAAATCTCTCACTTTTTCTTTTATTCTCGTCATCTTTGAAGGACACCCCTAACGGTTTATTTATAGACCATAGAATTATCCTAGTCCTATGCAAACTCTAACAATACGAACAATACCACCTCAAAAAAGAAGAAAACTCGAATTCAACTCAAACTGCAATCAGAATCGCAAAGAAAATTACCAGCAACACCATTAGTTGACTAATTCAAATTATTAGCCAACTAATCTTGCTCATTAGTCGACTATACAATTAACTACTAAGATATCCTCACTTTCTGTTTGCGCCATTAATCGACTCTTGAGATGCCATTAGTCAACTAATTCTTCATCAGTCGACTACCCTTGGCATTTAATCGACTTGCCTATGTACCAACTGTAAAAACCTATCCGTTCTTGATCTTTAAAGCTTCGTCTACCTTCACGTCATATTCTAGATACAATCCTAACAGATTTACAGCGAATCTGTAAGAAGGGGGAGTGGAGCTAGATGGAGTATGGTGGCCACCAATGGTGGTTCAAGGAGAGAAGGATTAGGCCCCATCCCAGTCGAAGCCCTAAATCACAATAACATCTCCCTTTTTTCCTCTCTCTCAACAAGTTTAACCAAATTCAGCTGAAACTAAAGCTGAAAATTATAAGAAGAAGTTCACAAGCCAAGCTCCTGCTCAAAGTTTGCTGCTAAATTAGTACATTGTGGCTGAGAGCTCTTCCCTCTAATGGAAGGGAAATAACTTGAAGCAGTTTTTGTAGCTGAAGTTTTGTCAAACAATCAGTAACTAAATTAGATTGGGGGCTCTGTCCTTGAAAAGGAATCTGGTAGCTTCAAATACAATGTTGTTGATCAAAATTTCTTGATCGAGACTTGATTACTCTGATGCTCCAGTGATTCTAATGTCTGTATGTTAAGTCAGTTGTGATATGTCAAAATTTAGAACAATATATTAGCAAGCGAAATGAATCTTAGCATTGTTTCAGACACCAGGAGTTTTTGCTCCTCTTCCTTAAGCTACTAATCAAATTGGACATAAAATTCAAACTAAAAACCTCAACAAAGCAACAACACAAACCCCAAGATATTTGGGGTTTATATACATATTTTACACCACTATTATGCCTATTTATTTGCCACATTTAATTCTGCACTGGTATTTTTGTCAATGTTTTGCAGATATTAGATCAAGAACACAATTTATACAAAAGACAGAGAAACGGAGAATTGTCGATATATCAATTAAAACTTACAAAGAGGAGGATGCAGAATCAGAAAGCTAGGGAAGAAATTTCGTGTACCAGTAGAGTCTACATGGTGAATTGAAGATGCTGTAAAAATCTGGGGCTGAAAAGACTAAGTCAAACGGTTGGGTAGCTGTTGACTTCGGCTACGTGGCCGTGGACTGGTCAACAGAGGTGCCAGTGCATCATTCAACAACGGGTCAAAAACAGATACGTATACAAGCTAGATTTCGGCTACACAGCCAAAATTTCGGCTGTGTAATCGAACTTTTTGTTAACCCAAAGGCTCTTCACCTTAGTTTTGATGATGACAAACTTATCAAGTTAAGTTACTAATGATCTTGTGTTTACTAAATTTCAGTTATTGATAAAGATCTTAATAGATGATTAGCATCAACAAAAGATTCAAAGGCAAGTTTTGAAGCTAACACTTACTGATTCAAGAGCTCGCGCATCAAAATCGCATCAAGCACTCAGATGGAGTCAAACTCATTTGCATCAAGTATGAATCGAGTCATCTTAAAGATGAATATCAAAGAGAAGACTTGTATCTAGATTTATTTTAATTTTGTTTAGATCTTGTGTAAGGATAGTTAGTCTTGATATGCTTAATTATACACACACAAAAGTTCAAAAGTTGTGATTTCAGTTTAACCGTCTTTGATTTTCAAGCATATACATATATCCTTCTCATGAATAAATAGAATCAAAAGAAATTTACATGGTTTATGTCCATATTGAATTTCATCCATAAATATTGATGATTCATATTGTTTAGAAAAACTTATTTTGATGTATATCTAGATTATGATTTCAAGTTTTGTTTATAACAAAACATTTTTTTATTTAATATAAAAAACATAGATATATTATTTATATGTGTATTGGATTCTATCCATATACACTATGATTAAAATGTGGTTTAATATCTTATTTTTGAATTTATACAAGTTTAGAAAAAAATCGGTTTTTCATTTAAAAGTTAATTTTTGAAAAAGATACCGTTTTTTGGTTTAAAGCTTAATTTCTATAACTCAAAAATAGTTCAAATAGTTTGTAATATGTGTTGATTTTTGATAACACATATTTGTACTTCAAATATATACATGAACTTATTTTTTGCAGAATTTATAAAATTTTATGAGATTTTATGGGTTTGTAATACCCTAAGTTTTTAACCCTGAAAAATCTGTTCTGAGCCTTCTAGCAGTTGACCGACCGGTCGACCGGATTAGAGCTCGGTCGACCGGTTGGTCAACCGATGTGCACAAAACGTGTGCAAGGCTCTAGACTATGGGCCGGTTGACCGTGCGGTCGACCAACTGGCACCACCCAACTCTCGGGTAGGGCCCGGTCGACCGAGCGATAGACTAATAGGCTTTTGGCCTTGGATCGGTCGACCGAGTAGTCGACCGACAGGGTAATTTGCCTTGGGGCCGGTCGATCGAGCGGTCGACCGACAAGCTCAAATGCTCAATTTTTTGACCGTTGGCTAGTCGACCGGATGGTCGACTGACAGCCTGTTCTGGGTAGGTTTTGACCCTAATGACTAGTTTTTCCCAAGCCCTATATATAGGGGCTTTAGGGGATGTTTCTTATAAGATTTTTCAAGAAAATTTTAACCAGTTTTCTAGTGCTTTCTTATCCGTATTCTTAAGTGTTTCAAAAGAGTTTTTGTGCTTCAAATCTCTATCTTTATTTGTTTTCAAAGTTTCGAAAAAAATCAAAAGAAAACGAGTTTTGGGAATCTATTTGTTCTTCATTTTCTTGATCAATCTTGAAGCTTTTCCCAAGAGTTTTTTGTGATTTTTACAAACACTTTGATTTCTCACACTTGAGCTATCAATTCTAAACATATTTTTAGAATCTTATTTTTGTAAGAAAAATTATTTATGATCTTTCAAAATCATAAAGAGATTATTTATGATCATTTAGATCACCAAGTTGTATTTCTTTTTTTGTTTTGTGTTTCCTCTTGTGTAGAGGTGTTTGTGCTCCCTCTTGTGTAGAGGTGTGAAAGTTGAAGTTGTGTACTCCAAGTTTGTATTATAGTAATTCCTCAATGAGATCCTTTTATGGAAGATCCTTAGTAAATAGTTGAAAATCCTTCTGTTTAAAGGCTGGGACGTAGAGCAGTGGGTCAAACCTCGAAACATATCATCGTATTTGCGTTTGAATCTTTCTCTCCAACTCTTAACTCCTTTATATCATGCATTGTCATTAATTGCTCATTCATATATATGCTTAATATAGTTTGTGTACCCACACTTGTGTTCAACCAAGAGATCTTTTAAAGCACCTTAACCTTAATTTAGAGGAATCTAGAGGAGTAATTTCAGAGCCCTTAATGGGAAATTCGGGCTCACTCTTGGTTACACATAGTATGTTAGCAATTAATTTTAAAATTTCATCATTTGTCCTAAATTAGCTTGTACACCTATTCACCCCCTCTAGGTGTACTTTCAATTGGTATCAGAGCCTACACTCCTGATATTTAATTTAACCACCCAGGAGTGAGATCCTTATTTGCTAATCTATATACTGCTTTGTACACATATTTATATACACTCATGGATTTTCTTGTCCCTCCAATATATGATGTTTTCAACATCAATATGTGAAAGTTTAAGATGAGTGCCTATTTAAAAATCCTAGGTTTGCATGTTTATCTTAACTATCAAGAAATCCTATTTTGGTAATGACAAATACATTGAGGTTAATGCACAAGTCATGGAAGCACTTAAGCTCACATTATGCAAAGAACATTTTTCATTGATTTCTCATTGTGATTCCTCTTTTACAGTGTGGAACCCATTGACTTCTCCAAGGAACAAACAACATACATTTTGGAGAAGAAATCTAGCAGAGATGAGTCCGACCAAGCTTACTTCATAGTCCACGGGAATGACTCCCTTGATGTAAACTCGAACACTCAACTAGATAATAGTGCTAGTTCTTCATGTGATGATAATATACATGCCCATGCTTTGAATGAAGAGCTTTCATTATTTTGTGAAAACTTTCTTTCTAAATATAAAGCTTTGAAAAAGAAGAGTTTTGATTTAAAAGAAGAAAATAAGAATTTGTTTTCTAAACTCAACATGATTTTGCAAGAGAGTTGAGATTTCAAGTGAAAGGGATTCCTTAAAAATTCAACTTAATCTTACTTTAAATGAAAATAAAATTTGAAAAAAATAAAAATGATTTTGATCATGTTTTGAAGAAAAATGAGGTTTTATCTTCAAAACTTGATTTTATTTTAAAAAAATGATTCTTTAAAAACAAAATTGCATTGGTTTTCGAAGAATTGGAATGTGTTTAAAGAAAATATTTCTTTGAAAAATAATTTTGCTACTCTTTCTTATCGTGCTTCTATTGTTTTACCTCCTAGTGTTAAGAATTTTGTTTGCTCCACATCTTCTTCTATTGATAATGATATTTGTGAATTGAAGAAGAAAGTTGATTGTTTGGGCTCCACTTTGAACCAATGTGTCATGAACCACACGCGATTGGAATCTATGTTTTGAAAGAAACATACTTCACATATTCATGCACACAAATCACCGCATACATATGCTCATCATGTTCACACACACATGATACTATGTATGCTAGAAGGTACACTTGTACACACTGTGGTCGCTAGGGCCACCTTGCAAACTTTTATTGTGATAGATTAAGTGCCATAAATTTTGCAAGTATATTTGGGTTAGGAAAAGTGCTAACCCCATAGACTCAAAAAAGTGTGGATACCAAAATTCACTCCTATTGTATTTGATGTAAGTGTGAGCTCTCACACGCGTGAGAGTATTGGTGTCTTGATGGGGATTCGTTTGAGCTTGATGAATGCTACATTAGATGCATTACCTTCAAGGATGTTTGGTGGGAGGACCACCATGATTTGGAGACCTAAATATTAGTTCACTTAGTTTTAGTAACTATCTTTAACTCCTTATTTTTATTTATATGCTTTCTCATTGTTATTTTTTAGCATGTCATGGTTTTCATGTTCATTATATTTAAATGCTATGTTTATTAGACTTGTGATATACGTAAACAGTATTTGAGATACACCCATGATCATATGGATTCATATTTTTTTGTTCTCACTATAGTTTAGCTATTGTGTATATCCTAGTTCTAATAATACTTACATTTACACTAATGATCATCTTGATGTTTTGATGTCTTACACTTCATATTTTGATTACATATTTGGATGACGTTTTAATTAACATTTATGTTTATACTTGTATAAGTAATGAGCTATACGTAATTCTTATGTTTTGGTGCCTTAATGCTCATGTGTACTCATTAGATGTACTTGTATAACCTAATTTTGATAATTCTTACATTTATATTTGTTTTCTCTATTTTTGTACATATTTTTTATGTTTAGCTTCATGCATATGTTAATTTTGTTCAAAACTATAGATAAACATGTATATCCTAGAGTCATTTATTTTACATGCCATGTATTCCATTATAGACTCTTTTCATGTTTAGATATATATGTATACTTTAGTTTTGACAAAACATACATATACCTTGAAGTTTATGTTTCTTGTATAGTTTTGATGAAATTTTTTTTGTTTATGAAAAAAGATTTTCATTGATTGGGCTTAATTGTCTTATCTCCATGATTTCATCGATTACATGAGTATTAAACACTCTATGTTTGGTGTTTACTCATGATTTTTATATCATGACCATATATATGCTTTATCGCTATTGAATGTCGATGATCGTGTGATTTTCATATTTTCATGGATGCATATTTGTTTTATTTCTTCTTGAAGGATTTGAAACTAATTTTGAAAATTACTTTAAATTAGTTCATTATTTTTCAATTTGGTAGTGATTCTCAAATTATGCTAAAATAATCTTCAAATCTTATTTTTGAAAACCCGTACCTTCTAATGGCGGTTGGTTGAGCGACCATGCCTTGTATGCTCTTAAATGAAAATTTATTTAAACATGTATATGAAAGGAAGATAGGTATGAGTTATACACATAATTCATTTGCTATATCATTTTTGTATACTCATGTTTTCTGTATATGTATGCATCATGTATCGATTGATATTATATTACTCTAATCATACATACAGATATATGATTTTGATTGTATTTATCTTACAATGTCCATACATTTTTAGCACAAATTGATTTCATGCTAAGCTTGATTTTGTTCTTAATGATACTTGGTATCTTTACAAGTTCATGCATTATTTTTATTGGTATTTCATAAAGGGGGAGAAAAATTCTTATTTTATCTTTCAAATGATTTTATTTTCAATTGGTATCTTACTCCCACTCTTTATGATGAAAATATTTTCTTTTGAAAAATGCTAGCATTTTAAATATTGGTATCAATAATCTTAAATTAACATTATTCTCAATTTGGTATCTATATTGCAAAATGATTATAGTATTTACTTAAAATTTTTGTTTTTACTTTCAATTGGTATCATGTCTTTCAATTGGTATCAATTCATAAAAAGATTGTTTCACTTTCAATTGGTAAAAGATTGTTACTCTTTCAATTGATAGTTTATCTTGGTATCAAAATTTTATTTTAAAATATGTTTTAACCCATGCATATCAAATAAACATAAGTTTTTTTTTGTATTGTTTGTCTTTCTTAGCCCTTTATTGATGATTGACAAAAATGAGAGAAAAATTTGGGTTTATATATGCATGTTTGATTAATTATTTATGCATATATACATGTGTTTTAAGAGTTTTATTGCATATTGTTTTAATATTGTTTATTTGTATTTGAGCTTATATTGAAGATCTATTTGTTTTATTGCTATGCATGAGTTAAGAGGGAGCTTCTGTGAAGCCTATCATTAATCCATGCATATATAACCTCATAAGTTTTGTCATCATCAAAAAGGGGGAGATTGTTAGCCCAGAGGCTTTTCACCTTAGTTTTGATGATCAGTAACTTATGAAATTAAGTTATTAATAATCTTATATTTACTAAATTTCAGTTATTGATCAAGATCTTAGTAGGCTATTAGCTTCAACGAAGGATTCAAAGTCAAGTTTTGGAGCTAACATGTGTTGATTCAAGAGCTCACGCGTCAAGATCACATCAAGCACTTGGATGGAGTCATGCTCATTTGGATCAAATTTGGATCGAGCCGTCTTGGAGATGAAGATCGAAGAGAAGACTTGTATCTAGGTTTATTTTAGTTTTTTTAGATCTTAGGATAGTTAGTCTTGATAGCTCAAGTACACACACAAGTTTAAAAGTTTTAGTTTCAGTTTAACCGTTTTCGATTTTCAAGTATATACATATATCGTTTTCATGAATAGATGGAATCAAAAGAAGTTTATATGGTTTATGTGCATATTGGATTTCATCCAATACATTGATGATTCATATTATTTAGAAAAACTTATTTTGTTCTAGTTCATGGTTTCAAGTTTTATTTTAACAAAACTTATTTTTGGATTTAATATCAAAAACATAGATATATCATTTATATGTGTATTGGATTCTATCCATACACACTATGCTTAAAATGTGATTTAATATCTTATTTTTGTATTTATACAAGTTTAGAGAAAAATTAGGTTTCCACTTAAAAGTTAATTTTTGGAAAATACCGATTTGTAGTTTAAAGCTTAATTTTTATAGCTCAAAAATGGTTCAAATAGTTTGTAATATGTGTTGATTTTTTATCACACATATTTTTAATTCAAATATATACATGAACTTATTTTGTGGAATTTATAGAGTTTTATGGGATTTTATGGGTATTTAATATCCTAAGTTTTTAACCCTAAAAAATCTGTTCTGAGCCTTCTGGCGGTCGACCGACGAGTCAACCGGACTAGATCTCGGTCGATCAGTGGGTCGACCAATGCGCACAAAACATGCACAAGGCTCTAGCCCATCAGTCGGTCGACTGTGTGGTCGACTGACTGGCACTACCCAACTCTGGGGTAGGGTCCGATCGTCTGAGCGGTCGACAGATAGGCTTTTGGCCTTGGGCGGTTGACCGAGCGGGTCGACCGACAGGACAATTTTCCTTGGGCCTAGTCGACCGAGCGGGTCGACCGACAGAGCAATTTGCCTTGGTCCTGGTCGACCGGGCAGTCGACCGACAACCTGTTCTGGGCAGGTTTTGACCCCAACGGCTAGATTTTCCCAAACCCTATAAATAGGGGTTTTGGAGGTTGTTTCTCATAAGATTATTCAAGAGAATTTTAACCAGTTTTCTAGTACTTTCTTGCCCACATTCTTAAAAGTTTCAAAAGAGTTTTTGTGCTTCAAATATCTATCTTTATTTGTTTTCAATATTTTGAAAAAATAAAAAGAAAACAAATTTTTGGGAATCTATTTTGTTCTTCATTTTCTTTTTCTATCTTGAAGTTTTTTCCAAGAGTTTCTTTGTGATTTTCTTTTCCAAACACTTTGATTTCTCACGCTTGAGCTATCAATTCTAAATATATCTTTAGGACCATGTTTTTGTGAGAAAAATTATTTGTAATCTTTCAAGATTACCAAGAGATTGTTTATGATCATTTGGATCACCAAGTTGTATTTTTTTCTTTGCTTTGTGATCCCTCTTGTGCAAAAGTGTTTGTGCTCCCTCTTGTGTAGGTGTGAGAGTTGGAGTTGAGTATTCCAAGTTTGTATTGTTGTAATTTCTCAGTGGAGGTCTCTTTATGAAAGATCCTTAGTGGATAGTTGGAAATCCTTCTGTGTGAAAGCGGGAATGTAGAGCAGTGGCTCGAACCTCAAAACATATCCTCGTGTTTGCATTTGGATAGTTCTCTCTAACTCTCAACTTCTTGTATCTTGCATAATCATTAATTGCTCATTCATATATATACTTGATATAGTTTGTGTGCCCACACTTATGTTCAACCAAGAGAGCTTTTAAAGCAACTCAACTCTTAATCTAGAGGAATCTAGAGGAGTAGTTCCAAAGCCCTTCAGGGGAATTCGAGCTAACTTTTGCTTACACATAGTGTGTTAGTAATTAGTTTTTAAATTCCATATCATTTGTCCTAGATTACCTTGTACACCTATTCACCCCCTCTAGGTGTACTTTACTTTTTAGGCAATTGCTGACATCATTTTTTGGGACTTCGTGTAAAATTGGAAAATGATTTTGTGAATTAGATTAGGATTTTAAAGGTCTCTGCTGCTTATAAAAGCATGACAACCTCTTGTAAATTATTATGCTTTTATCTCTCTCTCTCTCTCTCTCTCTCTAATTTTAGAGTTTCTAAATAAAGTTTATATTTTTTGATAATTGTCCATTGATTTTTTGAGTTTTGGAAGAAGAAAAACAACAAGGAGACACTTCTAAAAAGCTTCTACACTGGTGCCTTCTTCTCCTACTTTTTTTATTTAATTTTTGCATAATGAATTTCACTTATTATTTTATGCTTTTTTATTTTCTTAGTCATGAACTAATTTTCTTTAGTAGGACATTGATTTTGGTAGATAATATAATGATATAGACAAGTAATTAGGGTTAGTATTATGATTTTACATGCATGTTAAGTTCCTAATTCCGCTTTATGTTAATACAATTATTTAGATGCCAAATTTGGAGATGGAGAGGAGATAATTTAATTAAGCATTAATAGAATTAGGAGCCACAACTTGATAAGTTAGACATAAAGATTATGCAATCTTATAAACGGATCCACCATGCTTAATGCTTCCTTTAACCTGTAAATCTACTAGATCGAGAGATTGTAAATTCTTGCATTATATGATAGAATTGATATTGCTCGATAGATAATATTAAAATAGAGAGTTTCAATTGTTAACATGTGTGGATGATTTGCTAAAGCTGATGCTTGATCTAAATTTAATTTTATCTACCGAAATTAATTGCCCTACCTTATTCTCATAAAAACAAAAAGTAACTTGCTTTAGTTATAAGTAGTTAGTTTCATTAATTTTCACCACTTATAAAAATCAATCTTTTCAAATAGAGCTAGAAGCAATTAGTTGGTGCTTGATATATGTTGGCCCAAAGGCCTTCCACTCTAGTTTTGATGATGATTAACTCATGTAGTTATGTGTACTAATAATCTTGTGTTTTAGTCTCAGATCATTAATCAAGATATTAGTTGGTGTTTAGCTTCAACAAGATAATTTGGAAGCTTGCACATGTTGATTCAAGAGCCCGCGCATCAAAGATGATATATTGCAATTGCTCGGTGAATCAAAGGAGTTTTTGGATCGAGTCAACTTGGAGATTGCGCTCTACAAGAAGACTTAGGTATCCATAGTTTTAGTTTGGATTTAGATCTTAATTGTAAATATTAGTATAGTATGATAAGCTCAAGTTCACAACACACATGTTTCACGTTTTGAATATTGTTTTTCGGTTTTTGGTTTAACCGATCTTGGTTTTCATGAATAGATTTTATATCAAAACAAGTTTACATGGTTTAGTGTATATATGATTTGTTCTATATACATGCATGCTTCTATTGCTTAAACAAACTTAGTTTGATATTCTATTTCATGTGTTTTATGTTTTGGTATTTTTATCAAAACATTATTTTTGGACTTAATGACAAAAATCATGATATATATATGTTCCTTGTATATTGAATTTCTATTCATATACAATATGCTTCAAAGTGTTTAAATATCATATTTTTGTATCATGGATGAGTTTTAGACAATGTGTATTTTCTATTCAAAATACAAGGTTTTAGAAAATACGGTTTTTGGTTTTTGGCAAAATTTCTATGACACAAAAATAGTCAAATATGTTTGAAATTTGTGTTAGGATTTTTAACACAAGTTTATATTTCAATATAAAATGATAAAACTATTTTTGTGAAATTTTAGAGATTTTGTGGGATTTATTGGAATATTTTTACCTCTGTTTTTCTGACCCATTTATAGGCTGACAGGCCTGGTCGGTCGACCGAAGCGGTCGACCGCACCAAGGGCCGGTCGACCGGTTCGGTCGACCGACGTGCACAGACCTGTGCACGTCTGCAGCCCAATGGGCCGGTCGACCGAAGCGGTCGACCGACGGAGAGCTGTTTGCTCTCAGGAATTTTCGGTCGACCGGACCGGTCGACTGGCAGCTGTAACGTTCGAAAATTCGAACGTTGGACGGTCGACCGGGCCGGTCGACCGGAAGGCTATTTCTGGCAATTTTCTGTCAACGGCTATTTTCTGATAATTGCCTATAAATACCCCATTTGCAAGAGTTTTTCTCTAAGAATTTTTGTGCGAATTTTTCCACTCTCTCAGGTGTTTTTGCTGCAATCAAAATAGGTTTTTGGATTCAAATTGAACAATCTTTTTGGTGTTCTCTTTAGGGTTTGAAAAATCAAAGAAAAGGGTTTTGGGAAAAGCTTTTGAATTGAACTTCTCTATTTTGGTTTCATCTTATTTCCCAAAGATTTTCTTTGAGTTGCTGGTTTCAAATCCCTTATTTTTCTCCACACTTGAGCTAAAATCTACTATCTTCTCTATAGGATTTTGTGTGGGAAAAAGAGATTGTTTTGTGGTTGTTGTTTGAAACCACTTAGTTGTAAACCCATTTCTTGCTTTGTGCCATTTCCCTCATTGTGTTGAGGAGGTTGTGCAAATTGGGTTGTGAGGTGTTTTGTGTAAGCTTGGTGCTAATCCCTCAAGTTGTGAGAGGTGATTGTTTGTTGTATTGGAGGAGTGCCTCAAGGAGGAGGTTGAGTTTGTAAGGAGGGGAGTTGGGAACTCCTTGTAATTGTGATTGCCCCAAATCCTCGGTGGAGGTTCCCTTTGTGGGAGTCCTTTGTGGACAAGTTAGTGGATTGGAAATCCTTCGTGTGTCGAAGGCGGGGATGTAGAGCTGGGTGCTCGAACCTCGGAACATATCTCTTTGTTTGCGCTTGATCCATTGACTCTCTCTCTCTCTCTCTTTACTTTGTGCAAATTGTTATATCTTGTACTTGCGTGTGTGTGCATCATTGTTGTTATTGCAATTAGTTTTAAATTCCGCATTAAGTTGACTAGATTAGCATTGTCACCTATTCACCCCCCCTCTAGGTGACTTTTCAATTGGTATCAGAGCTAGCGCTCCTGATATTTAGGTTTAACCACCTAGGAGTTAAGATCTTGGTTTGCTAATCTTCATTTACATTATCATTTGCACACATATTAGTTTGCACTCATGGCTAGCCCTCCTATGTTTGACCATTTTAGACTTGATGCTTGAAAGGTGGACATGACTAGGCATTTAAAAACTCTAGGTCATCTAGTTTATCAAGCCATCACCATAGAAGCCCTCCCAAATTCTAGTAAGCATAAGAAAGCCAATGCACTTGCACTTAAAACACTTAGAGCATCTTTTGACAATAATCTTTTACTTGTTTTTGATAGTTTTGATTCGGCTTTTGCAGTTTGGAGCGTCTTGACATCTCCGGAGCTTCCAAGGATCATTAACAATATGAGGAGATCTATGAGAGATGTATCCGAAGAGCCTTGTTTTATGGCATATGGGAAAGACTCCCATGAGGTACAATCGGACTCTCAAATAGATGATAGCTCTAGTTCATATTGCCATGGTTGTTTTGAAGTTCAAAATTTGAATGTTGACCTTGCTTCTAAACTTGAAAATTTTATGGAAAAACATGAGATTTTGAAAAAGAAATATTTTGACTTAAAAGAAGAATTAAAGGATTTATGTTCAACTTTTGAATCGGTTTTGCAAGAGAAAGAAGAGATCACTAGTGAACGTGACTCACTACAATCTCAACTTGAACTTGCACTTAAAGAGATTGAAGACTTGAAAAACAAAAATGATTTTGATGATGTTGTAGAACACAATGAGGTTTTGTCTTCTAGATTGGATCTTGTTTTCAAAGAAAATCTTACTTTGAAAAATAAAATTGATTCAATTACAAAAGATTTGGATTTGGTTTTGATTAAAAATAAATCTTTACAAAATGAGATTGATATTCATGTTTGTCATGCTAATGTAGCTTCTACTTCTTGCACTCCTATTGCATGTTCCACTTTATCTTCTAGCATGAAAATGACATAATTGATTTGAAGAAAAAGTGTTGATAGTTTGGGCTCCACTTTGAGCCATTGTGCCATGAATCACACACGTTTGGAAACCTTGGTTCGCAAGAAACAAGTTCCAACCTTGCATGCACACCCATCTAGGCATACACATGCTTCTCATGATCACCATCATCATATGTATGCTCACGTGTACACATGTACACATTGTGGTCGAAAAGGCCACCTTGCTAGATTTTGCTATGATAGATTACATTTTGAAAATTTAGAAACTAATCTTGTTTGGGTTAGGAAAGATACTAACCCCCGTGGACCCACAAGAAAATGGGTACCAAAGACCACCTCTATGCTTTTTGATGTAGGTGGGAGCTCTCGCATCACGTGAGGGTTTTGGTGCCTTGAGGTGGATGCGTTCCGAGCTTGAATGAGAACCATTTGGATGCTTCACTCTCAAGGAGATTTGGTGGAAGGACCACCGTGTTTTGGAGAACTAGAGATGCACCTTCATCGGTTTTGGTATCATTCTCTAACTCCCATTTTTATTTGCATGCTTTTAATGTTCATCTATTTATAGCATGTCATGTTTTGTTATTCATTATGCCTATGCCATGCTTATTAGATTAATGTTATACATGTTTAGTTCCTTGAGCACCCATGTTTCATGTGGATCTATATTTAGTGTCTCACCTTGTTTAAACTAACATGTATGCTTTAGATCTAATGTACATGCATATGCACAATGATCATATGATTTTGTGTTTTAATGATTTATGTGTTGATTAGTATGTTCATTGCTATACATGTATTGGAATTTGTAATCACCATTGTTTACATGATTCCATATTTTGTGTTTTCACAATTGTTTTGATATTATGTATATCTTGATTCTTATAGCATATAAATTTACATAAGGATCATTTTTAGAATAATTGTTGATTTATGACTTGTTTTATGCTTTATGATTTGAATATATGCTTAGATGTTAGTTTTCATGAAAACTAGGAGTTATACTTGTACATAGAATGGGCCACAAATAAACCTTTATATATGTTTGTGCTTGGATGCCTATTTGTACTCATTATATGTACTAGTATAGTCTAGTTTTGATGATTCATGCATTCATACATGTATTCCTCATTTTTGATATGTTTTATGATCATGTGTTTTCTATGATAAAGTGTTTTCACTTCATGTATATGTCTATTTTGCCAAATCTTAAGATATACATGTATGCCCCTTGAGTCATTTGCCTTTCATGCAAATCTATATTTTGGACTCAATTGTGTTTAGGGATATGTATGTATACTTTTGCTTTGTCTAAACATACATATACCTTGAAGTATAAATTGAGTTTTAATGAAGAGTTTAGATTTTCATGTTTTAAAGTGATTTTCATGATTCACTTATGATTCATATTTGATGATCTATATATTGAGCTTGATTATACTTTTCATGATGATATGTATCTCACATTACACTTGTTCACTCACTTACTTGTTTACTCATGATTTGTTTTCATGAGGCTATGATTTGGGCTTTATGGAATTTGAGTGTTTAGTGATTATGTGATTTTCATGTTTCATGAAAAATATTTTTGTTATTCCTTGCTTGAAGGATTTCGCACTAGTTAACAAGTTTTCCATTTAACTAGTTGTGATATTCCTTTCTTTGGTAGTGATTTTCAAACGAACTATAATTTCAAATCTATTTTGAAAACTCCTACCATCTATGGGCGGTTGGATGGGAGATCATGTTCTTGTATGCTTTATAATAAAAATCCTTTTTATCTTGAACCATGATTGGGTGGTAGGTTATATGAGATATACACTTGTATTTATTGTTGTTTCAATTGGTATCATTGAACTCTTTCAATTGGTATCATTATGACATCTTTTTGTATACTCATATATGTTTGTATTTTATATATGTATGCTTACACTTCATATAGTATCAATTTCAATTGGTATCTATTTCTTACATACATATATAGATGATTTATTTGTGCTTCAAGATATCACAAATTTTGTTTATGCTTAGCTTGAACTTTTCAAATTGAAACAATGTTAAAGCAAATTTTCAATTGATTTAATTTTCAATTGGTATCTTGTGTTTTAAAGAATAATAGTTTCATTTGATATCAAGATTTGTTTTAAGAAAATTCAAAATTAGTATTGTTTAATTCCAAAATTGGTATCTAGTTTGTTTGTTTACAATTGGTAGGTTATTTGTTTACTTACTAATGGTATCAAGATTTTCATTTTTTTTTTGTGTTTTTCAATTGGTATATGTTTTCGTTTTGATTTCAATTGATTTGTTGTTTTTCAATTGGTATCAATAAACACTTCATTGCCACATTTTTTTTTGGTATCATATTTGATTTAACCCTTTATTAGTTCTTTGCTTTGAACAAAAAGGGGGAGAAAAATTTATTTTTTTTTTGCTTTTATTTTTAACCCTTTTTGATGATTGACAAAAAGGGGGAGAAGAATTTGAGTTTTATATGCATATTTGTGTTTGCCATATAGTTTACATTTGATGAAAAGAAGCCTTGTTTATATGCATGTCTATGCATGTTTTATGTTTCATTTTTATTTTTTATTGGTATCAAGAGCATGTTTTGATATTGTTTTAAATACATATAAATGTGTTTTAAGAACATTCATTGCATATCTTATATGTTTTATTGTTATGCATGAGTTAAGGGGGAGCTTCTTTGAAGCTTTACTTTAATCCATGCATATATAACTCCATGAGTTTTGTCATCATCAAAAAGGGGGAGATTGTTGGCCCAAAGGCCTTCCACTCTAGTTTTGATGATGATTAACTCATGTAGTTATGTGTACTAATAATCTTGTGTTTTAGTCTCAGATCATTAATCAAGATATTAGTTGGTGTTTAGCTTCAACAAGATAATTTGGAAGCTTGCACATGTTGATTCAAGAGCCCGCGCATCAAAGATGATATATTGCAATTGCTCGGTGAATCAAAGGAGTTTTTGGATCGAGTCAACTTGGAGATTGCGCTCTACAAGAAGACTTAGGTATCCATAGTTTTTAGTTTGGGTTTAGATCTTAATTGTAAAGATTAGTATAGTATGATAAGCTCAAGTTCACAACACACATGTTTCACGTTTTGAATATTGTTTTTCGGTTTTTGGTTTAACCGATCTTGGTTTTCATGAATAGATTTTATATCAAAACAAGTTTACATGGTTTAGTGTATATATGATTTGTTCTATATACATGCATGCTTCTATTGCTTAAACAAACTTAGTTTGATATTCTATTTCATGTGTTTTATGTTTTGGTATTTTTATCAAAACATTATTTTTGGACTTAATGACAAAAATCATGATATATATATGTTCCTTGTATATTGAATTTCTATTCATATACAATATGCTTCAAAGTGTTTAAATATCATATTTTTGTATCATGGATGAGTTTTAGACAATGTGTATTTTCTATTCAAAATACAAGGTTTTAGAAAATACGGTTTTGGTTTTGGCAAAATTTCTATGACACAAAAATAGTCAAATATGTTTGAAATTTGTGTTAGGATTTTTAACACAAGTTTATATTTCAATATAAAATGATAAAACTATTTTTGTGAAATTTTAGAGATTTTGTGGGATTTATTGGAATATTTTTACCTCTGTTTTTCTGACCCATTTATAGGCTGACAGGCCTGGTCGGTCGACCGAAGCGGTCGACCGCACCAAGGGCCGGTCGACCGGTTCGGTCGACCGACGTGCACAGACCTGTGCACGTCTGCAGCCCAATGGGCCGGTCGACCGAAGCGGTCGACCGACGGAGAGCTGTTTGCTCTCAGGAATTTTCGGTCGACCGGACCGGTCGACTGGCAGCTGTAACGTTCGAAAATTCGAACGTTGGACGGTCGACCGGGCCGGTCGACCGGAAGGCTATTTCTGGCAATTTTCTGTCAACGGCTATTTTCTGATAATTGCCTATAAATACCCCATTTGCAAGAGTTTTTCTCTAAGAATTTTTGTGCGAATTTTTCCACTCTCTCAGGTGTTTTTGCTGCAATCAAAATAGGTTTTTGGATTCAAATTGAACAATCTTTTTGGTGTTCTCTTTAGGGTTTGAAAAATCAAAGAAAAGGGTTTTGGGAAAAGCTTTTGAATTGAACTTCTCTATTTTGGTTTCATCTTATTTCCCAAAGATTTTCTTTGAGTTGCTGGTTTCAAATCCCTTATTTTTCTTCACACTTGAGCTAAAATCTACTATCTTCTCTATAGGATTTTGTGTGGGAAAAAGAGATTGTTTTGTGGTTGTTGTTTGAAACCACTTAGTTGTAAACCCATTTCTTGCTTTGTGCCATTTCCCTCATTGTGTTGAGGAGGTTGTGCAAATTGGGTTGTGAGGTGTTTTGTGTAAGCTTGGTGCTAATCCCTCAAGTTGTGAGAGGTGATTGTTTGTTGTATTGGAGGAGTGCCTCAAGGAGGAGGTTGAGTTTGTAAGGAGGGGAGTTGGGAACTCCTTGTAATTGTGATTGCCCCAAATCCTCGGTGGAGGTTCCCTTTGTGGGAGTCCTTTGTGGACAAGCTAGTGGATTGGAAATCCTTCGTGTGTCGAAGGCGGGGATGTAGAGCTGGGTGCTCGAACCTCGGAACATATCTCTTTGTTTGCGCTTGATCCATTGACTCTCTCTCTCTCTCTCTTTACTTTGTGCAAATTGTTATATCTTGTACTTGCGTGTGTGTGCATCATTGTTGTTAATGCAATTAGTTTTTAAATTCCGCATTAAGTTGACTAGATTAGCATTGTCACCTATTCACCCCCCCTCTAGGTGACTTTTCAATATACTCAATCCCCATGGGGCAATATTCTACTCACTAATATATTACTTGTTACACCACTAGCGCACTTGCTAGTTCGAGAACATCAAGTTTTTGGTGCAAATGTCGGAGATTGTTTATTATTATCAATATCAACGATATTTAATACTGGTTCCAATTTGAATTTAGTCTACAGATATAACATCTCTATTTGCTTTGCTGCGGGCTGCAGAAATCCCAGCCTCAATCGAACACAGATTTCAGCTGGGCAGTCGAATTTTTGGCCACATAGCCGAACTCTGAGCCAGAAAGAGGTTGAATATTTTAGAAACTGCTTCTTGATTAGTTGATGCGATGATCCAAATGTTCAGAACTAACAGAACCTGATCCAGAGATAAACAGAACCTTCCGACGCTACCAAAGGAGAGAAAAGATCGAGAAAAGGTGATGACAGACTATGAAGAAAGAAAAGCATTAAGGGACTATGTTGTTCCCTCTGTAACAGTAGCCACTTCGTGCATCATCCCACCAACAACTCAAGCAAACAACTTCGAGTTAAAATCATGGTTAATTCAGATGGTGCAACATACCTGTTAATTTGGAGGCCTTCCACATGTAATCCGAATGAACACATCGCAAGTTTTCTCAAAATCTGTGATACACATAGGATCAAAGGAGTATCGACAGAGGTAATCAAACTCCAACATTTTTCTTTCTCTCTGAAGAATAAAGCAAAGACACGGTTTAATTCATTGCCAAAGACACAATTGCGACATGAGACGAGATGGCGAACAAGTTCCTTACAAAGTGCTCCCCGTCAAAAGCAGCAAAACTCTGAGGTGTTCTCATTACCTTTTCTTAATTTGAATCTGCAAGTATTTATGAAGCATGGGAAAGATATAAGGGCTTGATTAGGAAAGTCCTGCATCACGGGCTTCTTGCTTGGTTAGAGATTCAATTCTTTTATAATGGATTGAATCCAAACACTAAGATGGTTATTGACGCGACCGTGGGCAGAGCTCTCTGTTGACCCGAAGGCCTTTCACCCTAGTTTAGATGATGACTAACTAATAAAATTATGTTACTAATGATCTTGTGTTTAATAAGTTTCAGATATAAATCAAGATCATTGTTAGTGTTTAGCTTCTACAAAGACTCGATGTCAAATTTGAAGCTAGCATATGTTGATTCAAGAGCTCGCACATCGAGATCACATTAAGTACTCGAGATGGAGTCAAGCTCTTTGAATTGTGTTTGGATCGAGTCATCTTGGAGAAGATTGACAAGAAGACTTGTATCTAGATTTGTTTAGATATTTTGTTTAGATCTTATGTAAAGGATAAAATAGTATTAAATTGAATTGCTCAAGTTCACACACACACAAGATTTATAATTTGATTTTGGTTTAACCATTTAATTTCAAAAGTTTATGTTTACTTGGTTTATACAAAACTCATAAAAACAAGTTTTAAGTTTTGTGTTTCAGTTTAACATGTATACGTTTTGAGTTTTGGATTATCATATATATATATCCTTTGGTTTTATGAATAGATTTCATCAAAAGAAGTATACATGGTTTATATGTGTATTGGATTTCATCCATATTCATTTATGCTTCATATATTTAGAAAAACTTATTTTGATAAATCTAGTTTATATGTTTAAGTTTCGTTTTTATCAAAACTTATTTTGGTATTTATTGTGAAAAACAAGTATATATCATCTAGTATGTGTATTAGATTCTATCCATACACATTATGCTTCAAATGTTTTTTAATAACTCGCTTTTTTATCCATACAAATTTATAGAAAAATTAGATTTCCATTTCAAGTTTGAATTTTGAAAAATACGGTTTTTATTTTAAGCTTTAATTTTACGCCTCAAAAATAGTTCACATGTTTGTAATATGTGTTAATTTTTGATCACACATATTTATACTTCAATTTATTTACATGAACTTATTTTTGTAAAATTTATAAGGTTTTATTGAAATTTATATGGGTTTCAAAGTTAGAGCTTAAACCCTTAACATATTAGGTTTTGACTGCTTTTGGCCGACCGACCGATCGACTGAAGCATGGTATCGGACGATCGATCGGCGTGCACAAAAACATACACGAGCCCAAAGCCTTGGCTTGGTCGACCCACCGATCAACCGTAGATAGGTGCAGTCGACCGACCGGTTGACCGACTGGCTCAACCCACTTTCTGTTGGGTGCCGGTCGACCGACAGAGTTGTACCTTGGAGACGGTCGACTAGGCTGTCAATCGGTAACCCCAACGGTCAGAAATTTGACCGTTTGGCTGGTCGACCAGGCGGTCGATCGATAGGCCAATTTGGCCTGTTCTGAGCCACAACGGCTTGTTTTCTAAAGCCTTATAAATTGGATTCTCTTGGCCAGTTTTTCTTAAGACTTTCAAGAGCTATCTTTTCTTATTCTACAAAGTTTTAGCAAAAAGTTTTTATGCTTCAAAATTAAAATTTTTTATTTTGTTTCAAAGTTTTGGAAAATCAAAAGAAAACAAGTTTTGAAATTCTAGTTTCTTGTTCTAAATTTTTATATCATTTCTAGAGTTTTTCCAAGTGTTTTATCTTTATGTTTCTTTTCTAAAAACTTTGTACACTCACATACTTTAGCTATTCTTTCAAGATCTATCATCTAGGATCTTGTATTGTGAGAAGTGTTTTATTTGTGGTCTTTGATATCACTAAGTTGTGTTTGTGATCATTGGATCACTAAGTTGCGTTTTCTCTTTACTTTGTGCTTGGATTTGTGCCTTCCTCTTATGTAGAGGTGTGAGAGTTAGAGTTGTGTACTTCTTGTCTATATCATTATAATTCCTCGATGGAGGTCCCTTTATAGAAGATCCTATAGTGAATAGTGAAAATCCTTCTGTGTGAAGGCGGGGACGTAGAGTTGTAGCTCGAACCTTAAAACATATCTTGGTGTTTGCATTTAGATCTTTCTCTCTCAACTCTCTCTTTATATCTTACATTGCATTCATTGTTCAATTTATACAAGTTAGATTTTATTTGTGTGCTCACACTAGTATTCAACCAAGAGAGCTATTGAAGCATCTCAACTCATAATTTAGAGGAATCGTAAGGAGAGCCCTTCACAGAAAATTCGGACTTACTCTTGGTTATACATAAGTGTAAAAGTTTTAATTTTACATTATTTATCTTTAGATTAGCGCTACACCTATTCACCCTACTAGGTTTTTCAATTGATATGAGAGCTAGCGTTCCTGATATTCAATTTAACCCCCTAGGAATGTGATCCTAATTTGCTAATCTAATTATTTATTTTGCATACATTCTTTGCACTCATGGATTATTTTGCACCATCCATGTTTGATGTCTCCAACATTGATATATGAAAATTTAAGATGAGTGCTTACCTCAAAGCCCTGGGATTGCATGTTTATCTTCCCACAACCAAAAAATCTTTTATTAGTAATGACGAGTACTTAGAGCCTAATGCATAAGCCATGGATGCAATTAAGCACACACTAAGTAAAGAATATTTATCTATTATTTCTCATTTTGATTCCACTTTTACAGTATAGAACGCATTGACCTCTCTTAAGGAATAAGTTTCAAACAATATGGAGAGAGAACCTATGATAGATGAGTCCGACGAGACATGAGAAAATGATTCTTTGAAAAACAAAATAGTTTTAATTTCCAAGGAATTAGATTGTGTTTCAAAAGAATTTTTTTTTTGAAAGATAATTTAGATTCCCTTGTTTGCCATGATATTATAGCTTCATCTTCTTATGAAAAGAATTTTATTTCTCATGCTTGCACCACATCTTCTTCCAAAATGATATTTGTTTGAAGAAGAGTGTTTATTATTATGGCTCCACTTTGAGCAAATGTGTCATAAACCTCACAAGATTGGAATCCATATTTCGCAAGAAACATACTCCACTTATGCATGCACATCATTCACGGGATACATATGCTTCTCATATTCACACACAACACTTTGTATGCTAGAGTGTACACTTGTACACATTGTGGTCGCAAAGGGCATCTTGTAAAATTTTGTTATGATAGATTAAATGATTTAAATTTTGCAAATAAACATGTTTTGGTTAGGAGAGCTACTAAATTTTGGGTACCAAAAATAATTCCTATTTCATTTGATGTATGTATTAGCTCTCATAAGACGTGAGAGTATTGGTGCCTTTTTGGTGAATGTGTTTGAACTCTAATGAACACAATATTGGATGCATCACTATCAAGGGTTTTAGTGGGAGAACCACCATGGTTTGGAGAAGTGGAGATTAGTTTAAATTGATTTTTGATAACTATCTTTAACTTCTATTTTATGTTTTTAGCATATCATGTTTATGTTTATATGCCTTCATATTTTTAGATTGATGATTTTTATCATGTCATGATTTTCATGCTCCTTAGAATTAAATGCAATGATTATTTAACTTGTGATATACATAGATAGTCTTTGAGATACACTCATATTTATATGAAGTTATATTTTTTTTGTTCTCATTATGTGTAGGTATTGTGTATATCCTAGTGTTAATAATACTTACATATATGCTAATAATCATACTTGTTTATTTATCATATTTTGATGTTTTGGATGCATATCATTTTTGAATATATGTTTAGATGTAACTTTCATTAAAAATATGCTTATACATATACAATTAGTGAGCTACACATGATTTTTTATATATGGGTGCCTTATTACTCATGTGTACTCATTACATGTATTTGTATAACCTAGTTTTAATGATTATTGCATTTATTCTTGTATTCCTATATTTGTCTTATATCACCTTTGTTCATGTTTTCTTGAGAATGTGTTTTGTTTCATGTATATGTAAATTTTTTTAAAACTATATGATATACATGTTCTATCATTGAGTTACTAACTTTATATGCCATGTACTATTTTATAGACTCAATTTATGTTTAAGATAAATAAGTATGTTTTATTTTGATAAAACATACATATGCCTTGAAGTTTTTGTTTAGTTTTTGATAAAAATAGAAATTTTCATGAATTATGGTTTATATTTACGAAAAAGAAATTTCATGTGTTTTGATTGAGCTTCATTGATTTATATCCATGTATATGTTTCTTGATTTTACTCATGATTTTAATTTTACTCATGATTTTGATTTCATCAGCATCTATGTGTTTTATAGACTTTGAGAGTCAATTTTTTATAGTTAGTATGTTTTCATGGATATATATATTTATTTCTTTATTGAATAATTTCGTACTAATTTTAAAATTACTTTTAAACTAGTTTTTATTCTTCAATTGGTAGAGTTTTCATCCTATGCTAAAACTATTTTCAAAATAATTATTTTTGAAAACTTCTATCCTACAAGGGCAGTTGGTTGAGTAACCATGTTTATATAATATTTAATGACTATCTTTTTAAATATGTGCATGATAGGGTGGATGTTATGAGTTAGACATGATTCTTAATGATATTTTTATTTTTGTATACTCATGTTTTCTTATATATGTATGCATTATATTTCAATTGCTCTGATCATACATACATATATATGATTTCTCGTGCTAGATTAAAAATGTTTACACATACATGTTTTATCACGCAAAAATTATTTTATGCTAAACTTGAATTAGTTCTAAATGTTAATTAGTATATTTTACATGTTTATGCATTATTTTTATTGATATTTAAAAAGGGGAAGAAAAATTCTTGATTTTATTTTTAATTAGTTCTTACTCCTACTCATATTGAGAAAAATATTTTATTTTAGAAAAGGTCTATATTTTTCATATTGGTATCAATTGTTTACAATTTGTATCTATATTGTAAAATAGTTTAGAATTTTAAAAATATTGATTTTATAAATTATTCATTCTCAATTGATATCCCATTTTTTTAATTGGTATAGTTTTATATGATATCTAAGATTGTTTTTTCAATTGGTATATTTTTCGTATCAAAATGTTTTTTTGTTGTTTTATTTTCAATTGATATATATATTTTATTTTCAATTGGTATATGTTATCAATTGACCTTTTGCCGCTTAGTTGATCATTGACAAAAAAAGGGAGAAAGATTAGCTTATATATGCATGTTATATTTTATTTTGTTTTGATATCTAGTTTTTGATATCATATTTTTGTTTTGGTATATTAGGATCTAGTTAGCGATTGTATTGATATACTTTTTATTTGGTATCTTTCAATATATTATTTATCATTTGACATCTAGAGCATATAGTGTATATTCATTTGGTATCAAGAATTTACCATGAATATATATCCTTTGTATATATTTAATACCTAGAGCTAACATTGTATATCCATATGATTGCTATGTTTGATACATCATGCACTTACATTGAATATTTATATGTTTATTTGCTATGCATGAGTTAAAGGGGAGCTTCTATGAAGCTTATCTTTAATCCATGCATATATAACCTCAAAAGTTTTGTCATCATCAAAAAGGCGGAGATTGTTGGCCCAAAGGCCTTTCACCCTAACTTTGATGATAATTAACTTATGAAGTTATGTTACTAATGATCTTGTGTTTAATAAGTTTCAAATATAAGTCAATATCATTGTTGGTGTTTAGCTTCTACAAAGATTCGAAGTTGAGATTCAAAGCTAGCACATGTTGATTCAAGAGCTCGCGCGCGCGTCAATATCACATCAAGTACTCGAGATGAAGTCAAGCTCTTTGGATCGTGTTTAGATCGAGACGTCTTGGAGGAGAAGATCCACAATAAGACTTGTATCTAGGTTTGTTTAGATGTTTTATTTAGATCTTATGTAAAGTATAGAATAGTATTGAATTGCTCAAGTTCACACACATAAGATTTATAATTTGATTTTCGGTTTAACCATTTTAATTTTAAAAGTTTATGTTTACTAGTTTTACACAAAACTCATAGAAATAAGTTTTAAGTTTTGTGTTTCAGTTTAACATATATACGTTTTGAGTTATGGATTATCATATATATATCATTTGGTTTCATGAATAGATTTCATCAATAGAAGTATACATGGTTTATATGTGTATTAGATTTCATCCATATGCATTTATACTTCATATGTTTAGAAAAACTTATTTTGATGTATCTAGTTTATATGTTTATGTTTTGTTTTTATCAAAACTTATTTTTATATTTATTGTCAAAATAAGTATATATCATCCACTATGTGTATTGGATTCTATCCATACACATTATGATTCAAATGTGCTTCAATAACTTTTTTTTGCATCTATACAAGTTTATAGAAAAATCGGATTTCTATTTCAAGTTTGAATTTTGAAAAATACGGTTTTTATTTTAAACTTTAATTTCTATGCTTCAAAACTAGTTCATATGTTTGTAATATGTGTTGATTTTTGATCACACATATTTGTACTTCAATTTATTTATATGAACTTATTTTTGTGAAATTTATAAGGTTTATTGAATTTATATAGGTTTCAAAGTTAGAGTTTAAACCCTTAACATATTGGGTTTGGGCTGCTTTTGCCTGAACGGCCAATCGACCGAAGCATGCTCGGTCGACCAGGCGGTCAACCGATGTGCATAAAAACGTGCACCGACGTGCATAAAAACGTGCACGAGCCCAAAGCTTAGACCCAGTCGACCAGCCAGTCGACCGTAGATAGAAGCGATCGACCCTCACCCAACTTTCTGTTGGGTACCGACGACCGAGCGGACGACAGACAGAGTTGTGTCTTAGGGCGGTTGACTGGCAACCCTAACGGTCAGAAATCTGATTGGGCGGATGACCGACATGCTAGTTTGGCCTAGTTCAGAACCCCAACGGCTAGTTTTCTGAAGCCCTATAAATTTTGTTCTCTTGTTTCATAAGATTTTAAGAGCTATTTTCCCATCTTCTACAGAGTTTTAGCAACAAGTTTTTAGACAAGTTTTTGCGCTTCAAAATCAAAATCTTTATTTTGTCTCAAAGTTTTGAAAAATCAAAAGAAAACAAGTTTTGATATTTTAGTTTCTTGTTCTAAATTTTTATATCATTTCTAGAGTTTTCCTAAGTGTTTTCTCTTTGTGTTTTTTTTTAGAAACTTTGTGCACTCACATACTTGAGCTATTCTTTCAAAATCTATCTTCTAGGATCTTATATTGTGAGAAATGTTTTGTTTGCGGACTTTAAGATCACCAAGTTGTGTTTGTGATCATTAGATCACTAAGTTGTATTTTCTTTTTGCTTTGTGCTTGACTTTGTGCTTCCCTCTTGTGTAGAGATGTGAGAGTTAGAGTTGTGTACTCCTTATTTATATCATTGTAATTCCTCGGTGGAGATTCCATTGTGGAAGATCCTATAGAGGATAGTGAAAATCCTTCTGTGTAAAGGCAGGGACGTAGAGCAATGGCTCAAACCTAGAAACATATCTTGGTGTTTGCGTTTGGATATTTCTCTCTCAACTCTCTCTTTATATCTTGCATTGCATTCATTGTTCAATTCATACCTGCAAGATATTGTTTGTGTGCTCACACTAGTATTCAACTAAGAGAGCTATTGAAACACCTCAACTCATAATTTAGAGGAAACGTGAGGAGAAGTTTCAGAGACATTCACGGGAAATTCGGACTCACTCTTGGTTATACATAGATGTAGTGTAAAAGTTTTAATTCCGTATTTATCATTAGATTAGTACTACACCTATTCACCCCCTCTAGGTGTATTTTTCACTCTAATGGGCAAAGAGCGAGATGAACCATATGAGCTTCTTGAAGAGACGGCGTCAAATAGTTATCAATGACAATCAAACAGAGCGATGTCAAAAAAGGTTACGGGTGTGCACGAGCTTGATGCGATCTCAATGGTCCATGCACAACTTGCATTATTAACGAAGTAACTCGATACCTCCAATGTAAGCTCAATCCAAACTCAAAACTCTTCTTATAATTCATGTGGAGTAGGGCAATCTAGCAATGATAGACTGGTTGGCAACTTTTCGTGACAAAATAGCAAACCACTCGATTGATTATAGTCTATATAGTCGACTACTGTATAACACTTCTTCTCTGCTTCTGCCTTTGTATTTGCTAGCCGACTGCTAGCCGACTGGCCTTGTGCATTAGTCAACTTGTACATATTTATAAGTCGACTAATTCGCACCAACTGGTTTTGCTTCTTCTTCTTTTTAAGACATTATCTTCTCCAACTCCATTGGATCTTGACCATCATTTTCTCTTAAAAATAAGGCAAAATCCTAACAACTATAGTGGCAAGCAATACGAATGAGGAGCTATGTTGTCTTGTAACAATTAATAAAATGATAGTAGAGGTGCTTTTGGATGATTTTTGGACCAACTGGATGGCCAAAAGTTGAGTGATCTTTCAGATATCTCTGCATCTAGATGGATTTCAGAGCCAACTTTGAAAAAGCATAACTTTCTATTTGAGAGGAGTTACGGGGCACACGACCAATTGAAACGAAGATCTTCAAGGGACAAATTTGACCTTCAACAACTAATGTTTGTTGGAGCAACACATCATTCACAAAATTCAATCATATTAAGGGTGTCTTGGTGCTCGAAGTCTCTTACTTATATTAGGGTAAATTGCGCGAATCATCTCGACACTATAATAGTTCAAAATCTTCTAAACTATTAAAATTTACACATTGACCCCTGGACGGTAACAACCATTAACTTTTCCA
Source organism: Agave tequilana (assembly GCA_038442645.1). Lineage (NCBI taxonomy): Eukaryota > Viridiplantae > Streptophyta > Magnoliopsida > Asparagales > Asparagaceae > Agave > Agave tequilana. Next base: position 107,875 of record JAVJIF010009418.1, read on the forward strand.
TTAAAAAAGACGTCCTCTTAATTTCTTTTAAAAAAAACATCACCACTTCATCCTCTTCCTTTATTATCACTACCACCACCTCCTCATTCTTCATCACTTCCTCTTCCTCCTGCTCAAATCCACTACCATCTCCTTCTACACTTTCTTCTTCTCTTCCTCTTCAAACCTGCCACCACCACCCCCAACTCCTCCTCCTTCTTCTCATAAAATCCATTGCCATCATTACCTTCACTACTACCTTTCCTTAAACCTATCACCATCTTATTTATCAAATCCATCACCACCTCCTTCACCTCCACCTTCTTCTCAAACCCACCTCCACCACCACCTCCCTCCTCTCAAACCCACTGATTAGTCTACGATTTTACATTTTCATATCGAATTTTTCTACCGAGTTATGAATAAAATATCGCTTCTGAACTGTGTTTTGGTCTATTTTGTAGATAATCAAGAGTTCAAGGGCATAGAGGTAATAATAGCTTAATTGTACCCATGTGGGTAATTAATTCGGATTTCTTAGATGCCAAGCTAAAGTGCTTCTAAAAGAACATCTTGTATTCCCATATTTGAAGTTGTATCTGGAGAAATATACGTTCAATATTGCAAAACTAAATACATACAGAAGGTGCTAGAAGGCAGACGAACCACATGACCAAAATTCAGAGCAATTGGCCCTAGTTTTGCCACATTTTTCTCCGGGTTTTCGTGGCAAAGTTGTGGGTCCACACGTTCGTTTTTGACGCGTTGCTTCGTCTCTCCTTTCAGACCCTTTCTATGGCATAAATACTGCATTTTCAGATCGAAGATGGGGTTACGAGAGCAGTAGTTAGAATTTCTCTCTTCTAGTTGTAGAGTAGGATTTTCTTCTCTTTTCTTTTGTAATTTTTTTCTTTTAGATCTTGTAGTAGGACAGAGTTGATTTTGGGGGGGGGGGGGAGAGATATTGATGTAATAGAGAGTGATAATCTATGTAAATGTATCCTCTTTCTTCTCTATTGTAATCTTCTTCATCTTCTACATGGTGCTTAGCTAGCTTTCCTTCTTATGGCATCTAACTACTAACCACTAACTAGCTAACTTCTTACTTGCTAATCCACATGAATCTAATACCCTCTACAAAACCTTGCTCTTACAAGAGCCATTGATGGATCATGATAATGGATTCTAACGTTCTAACATTCTAACATCTAACCACTAACAAGTTAACTTGGAATATCTTCTTTATTTCATGCTCACCTCTACGTAGTTTTGATGATATAATATTAGCTTGCATCTTATTGTGTGGAATAGATATGTTTGAATGTGAAGAACCATTTCATGTCCCATGCTTTATATTGTCTCTTGAAGAAGTCAAGACTAGTGATGGCCAAGAATTCATATAAGGCAACATCACTAAGAGGTTAGCATGTTAGTGGAGCAATAATCGTTAGTAGCGATGAGTTTTCTTTCATCCTTTTCCTTCTTTACTTTGTTTTAAAAACTCTTTTCAAAACTTTTTTATTATATTTCTATCGTTGTTTCACCTTCTTCTTAGTTTACCATTATTTTTATCTTCTTCACAACAAGTTTCATCTTCTTTTCTATTTTATTTTTAAATCCACTTTCTAAATCACTTCACTTTCCACTTCATTTTTATTTTTTTTGTTTTTTAATACCGACTCACAATCACTTTTTCATTGTTTTTACTTCATCTTTTTCATCGCTTTCTCCATCTATCACTTCCAATTTTCTTTTTTTTCTTTTCTCTTTCTTTAACAAAGAAGAATTGTTAACATACAATGTGAATGGACTGTTAATGCTTCTATCGCCTCGCATCCCTATGGATTTGGTCTGTATGGCCAATATGCTATAACAAATGTATCGAGAAAGTCATAACACACATTTTTACACTAATTTTCTAAAACACACGTTTTCAAGTGCTGGTTTTATCCCGATCAAATTTTGGTGTCGTTGCCAGGGACGGAAATGATTTAAACTCACATTTTTGTTAACATTATCTTTTCTGTTTTGATGTGCAGGTTAATTTTTACAAAGACTGAATATTGCAGAACTTTACACTTGCTTTTGATTTTTTTCTTTCTTTTTGTTTATTTGTTTTTTTCTTTTTGTTTGTGTTTGTTTATGAAATGGATTTCAATAATAATTCTTTCAGTCTTAATATAAATCCATACTTCACATCGACCTCATTTGATTCGAATAACTCCAAACCAGTTTTGAATAATATGAACCAATCAAATAATCTAGATTTGATTTGTTCGACTCATTGTAACCCATACTGCTTATCCTATGACCGACATTTTCAAAATAATTTCAACTTTTCATAGAGTCGACATGGATTCACCTCCCTCGGGTCTAATTTTCAACCATCTTGTTCACAATTTTCATACTTTTCATAATATTCATTCTCCGATTTTGCTTCCTATACTTCTTTTCTTGAACAACCCATTGAAGAAAAATCCGAGTTAGAAAAGAGTATGAAAGCCGTACAAGTAATGCTTGAGTCCTAACAAAACAAGCTCGACTCATAATATTCACAAATTTTTCCATATTATCCTTCATATATTCCTTTTTTACAATAACCTATAGAAGAAAAAATTCTGAGTTAGAAAAGAGTATAGAAACCATGCAGGAGGCCAAATGAAAATTTTAAGAAATGTTGGCTTCCCTAATTCCATAATATTTTCAAGATTCATACTCAGTCCCAGTTCTTCAAAATGACCAATCATCAGTCTTGGACACGAGTATAAAATTTTTGCGCGAGTCTGAGCGACAATCTCAAAACTTGTTAAACTTACCATTTTCACAGAATCAAGCTTCACATACATTTTTTTCCTAGAAATACACCTGTAAAAAAATCTATCCTGAAAATGAGTATGAAAGCCTTGCGTGAATCTGAACAACAATCTCAAATTTTGATGGACTCACGATTTCACCACAATTTTCAAAACTAACTTTAATGCTCACCTTATCAAGAAGAACCAATTGCAAAGAGTACAGGAGACATGATTCAGACTCAAAATTCTGTTATCCGGCCTATCAGTATGTTAGATTTAATATTAAGCGAATTGATCAATCGAAGAAAAAAAATTCTCTCTTATCAACCTTTGATCAATCCATATATCTCAACTTTGTCAATCTGGCTCGGGAATCATGTTCTTTTAAGAACTAAGATTCAATTTCAGCACACCCATTTAAACTTGACCAAAATCAGAATTTTAAGAATCACATTGACATTTTGGTAAGTTATCCCTTTCCTGAGATTTGAACTTGAGAATAAATGTGACCCTGAACCTCAACTTGATAATTCAATTTCACTTCTTGACTCAATAATGACTCCGGTGTCTTTACCTCATTTTAATCTTTTCCTGAGTCAGTGTAGGATCATGTGCCAATCCATCGTGAAACTGAATCACCAATCTTTTATGATCAATATATTGAACTTGATCAATATCATACTTTTAAAAATCTCATTAATGAATTAGCATGTTCTCATTTTTATGAAATTGAACTCAATCAAGAATGTGACCCAGATTCTCAAATTTGTGATCCGGTTCAAATTTTAAAATAATATTGACATCTGTTTGTTACCCAACTTGAGCAACATCTTTGAATCAATGTTGATTCCTATATCTGTCATTCTTAAACTGGAAACACTAATCTTATACAGTCACATTTCGTGGAGGGAGAATGAATTCTTGATTTGGACCCACTTTCTGAACAAATTTCGACTCCAAAACCTTTACTTGATTTCAGTCAATTTTCTGAGTAGATATTAGTTTCTGTCCTTCTTGAGTCCAAATCAGTCATTTCATTATTTCACACTCCATTTTGAGACAAAGATGTTAATAAAAATGACTCTAAAATTATTTTTAAAATATAAAAATTAGATGGGATAAAATTCTTAATAAAAATCATCCATGTTCACATCATAATTATGGGTTATATTAGAGAGGTCACTAGTGGTAAAAAAACATTCGTAGACCAATCAGACCACAGTCGGAACTATCACTTTGATATGATTTTTTCTTCCATCTCTATTTGTTCATGCATACATACATTCACGATGCATAGAAGATAATGCATGAGATAAGTGTGGGAAGAGACTACAACGTAGAGTTTTTAGATTTTCTTTCTTTTTCACTTCTTTTAGAATATTTTTAGAAATCTCCCTTTCGTATAGAATTTTTCCTTTCTTTAAAAACTTTTTAAAAAAATGACAAAATTTTGATCTATTTTTAAGAAAATTAAGATGATCTTAGAAACTAAGAAAATCTTAATTATGACATCTTAAACCTAGTTGAAATAATGGATCTTGTTTAAAAATTATATGTTAAGTAAGAGAGATTAGAGAAAAAATTTTATCTTGAATTTTTTACCTTAGATAGTATGTACGTCACACTTACATATTTTCGGGATAGAAATAAAGACCTAAAATGCCATAAAGAAAAAAATAAATAAAAAATATATGATATATATGAATAAAAAATCACTTATTAAACTGAATAACTATGCGTTAAGAAGCATGATTATTTACACCTAACGGTAGTAAAAAAACAAATAATCCCCCTTAGTTTTGTAGTCTTGTTTACTCGAGTCCTTAACCTGAGGGATGTTTTTTATCTGGTCTAGGAGTCATCAGTTAAAGGCTCACTATCCGGGTAGCCTAAGAAAACTAAAGGATGAAAAAAAAAAGAGAAAAATGTATATATATAAATAAATGACTTGATGGTTAGAGCTAAAATCCCAAAAATCTTCACTATCACAAATTGCATATTATCCAGGTTTATGAAAGATAAAATATTCTATTCAATTTTGAATTCTTACCTTAATAAAGACAAGATCTTGCATATAAACATAGTTTAAGGAAGAAAATTTTTTGGTGGACTTATGACCCTAGATTGCTTAAATTTTTGCAAAAATATTTTAAAAACTTCTCTCTCTTTCAAATTGTGTTTTTAAAACACTAACTTTTGTTTTCTTTCATTATGGATTTTGTGGGTGCAATCTGCTGAAAATCCTCAGAAGATAAAACTCCTTCTCTGGGGAAAACTTTGAGGTTTAACGGCTTGCTGCACATACTCAGTGCACTCATGTCACCTACGAAAGTGGTGTAATAACATTGTAGTTTAGTTTTCTTTTTTCTTTTTCTTGTTTTGCTTGGGACGAGTAAAAGATAAGTATGTGTGTGTGTGTGTGATTAATCTATGATTTTGCATCTTCTTATCGCATTTTCCTACTGAGTTATGAATAAAATATCTCTTCTGAATCATCTTTTAGTCTATTTTGCAGATAATCAAGAGTTCTAGGGCATAGGGTTAATAAGAGCTTAATTATACCCATTTGGGTAATTAATTCAAATTTCTTGGATGCCAAGCTAAAAGCTTCTAGAAGAACACCTTGGATTCCGTGAAAGTTGTATCTGGGGAAATATACATCCAAACATTGCAAAACCAAATACATGGTGCTAGAAGTCAGACGAACCACGTGACCAAAATTCAAGGCAATTGGCCCTAGTTTTGCCGAGTTGTGGGCCCAAGCGTCGATTTTCGACGCGTGGCTTCGTCTCTCCTTCTAAAGCCTTCCTATGACTATAAATATTGTATTTTCAGACCAGAGATGGGGATACAGATAGAAATAGTTAGGATTTCTCTCTTCTAATTGCAAAGTAGGGTTTTTATTTTCTCTTTTCTTTTGGATTTTTTCTTTCTTTTAGATCTTATAGTAGGGCTGAGTTGATTTTAGAGAGAGAGATATTGATGTAACAGAGAGTGACAATCTATGTAAAGGTATCTCCTTTCTTCTCTATTATAATCTTTTTCATTTTCTATATGGTGTTTAGCTAATTTTTCTTCTAATAGCATCTAGCTATTAACTACTAACTAGCTAACTTCTTACTTGATAATTAACTTGAATCTAATAGCCTCTACAAGGCCTTGCTCTTACAAGAGCCATTGATGGCTCATGATAATGGATTCTAATGTTCTAATATTCTAACATCTAACTACTAACAAGTTAACTTGGAATATCTTCTTTATTTCATGCTCACCTCTACGTAGTTTTGATGATCTAATATTAGCTTGCATCTTGTTGTGTGGAATAGATGTGTTTGAATGTGAAGAACCATTAAAAACACACCTAGAGGGGGGGTGAATATGTGTTTATGCTAATTTAATGATCTTTTTAAACAAGTGTAAAAGTATGATGCAATCGGTCACTCAAAACAAGAAATTGAAGCCGAATTCCCCGTGAAGGGCTCTAAAACTTCTCCTCTTTGATTCCTCTAGATTATGAGTTGAGCCGCGTAATTGCTTTCTTGTTAAAATGAGTAAAGACCGAAAAATGCAAGTAATGAAATGGATGCAATAATGAAGTGCACACAAGAGATATCACAAGATAAAAATGTAGAGCAATAAAAAAAGCAACAAGGAAATCAATCGCAAACACAAGGATTTGTTTCGAGGTTCGAGCCACCGCTCTACGTCCCCGCCTTCACCACCGTGAAGGGTTTCCACTATATCCACCGAGGAAATTACAAGAGGTCTACCCAAGACCGGAGTACCGAACTCCCACCAATCCAACCCTCTACACAAGAGGGATCTCAACACAAAGAACGACAAGTAACAAGGTGATCAAAAAGACCACACACTTCTCTCTTACAACTCCTTATAGAATGGAATGATTTTTGGCTCAATAAGTGTAGTGAGAAAAATTCAGTTGTAAAGTAGTAATAAATAACTTAAAAAAATAACTGAAAAATAGTAATCAAGAATGCACTTAGAAAATTGAGAGTTTTGAAAACTTTTCTTTCTTTTTGGAAACTTGAAAACAAGGGGATTTTTCTTGATTTTTACAAGTGACCAATGCCAACTATTTATAGGGATTAGAGGAGATCTAATCATTATTATAACTAGGTAAATAGGTCAGGAAATAGCCCCCAAAAATTTAGAGAGAGCTGACCAAAACATCTCAATCAAATCCAATGATTAAAACCTGAAAACTAGCCGTTGAGGCTGCAGGCGGCTGTCGGACGACCGGCCCGGTCGACCGGCAGTCCATTGCAAACTAGCCGTTGGACTCGGTCGATCAGCAGACATGCACAAACGTGCACGCCATACCACAAGGCTCGGTCGACCGGACCGGTCGATCGAACAGGCCTGAAATGGATCCGGTCGACCGCTCGGTCGACCGATAGGCCTGAAACAGGATTTTTCTAGGAAAAATTTTGAACTTTGAAAAATTTTCAAAATAATTTGTAAGGCTATATGATTAAGTATCATGCTATAAAGGTTGGTATATATGATATAAACAAGATGTAAAATTATAAAATAATTTGAATCATGTATAACCATCAAGACATGAACCTAAATCAATTACCCAAAACAAAAACCGTATTTTGAAAAATGAAGGTGTGTGTGTGTGTGTTTTCTTGAGCCAACTTATCATAACCTCATTCTTTAACAAACTAATTCTTACAAAGCTTCTAGGTGACTACAAGGTCTTCAAATTAGGGCTTTTCCATGGAATGTTGCATAGCTTGAATCCTTGAACCCGAATTGAGTCATCTTGAGTCAAAAGAACCCGAATTGAGTCATCTTTAGGGAAGAACACAACTTGAATCCTTAGAACCCTGAAACACACTTAAACACTAAAAAATGATTAGTACAAATAACTATATATGTTTTGTAATCATTAAAACTCAAAAACCGGGTGATTGTAACCTTGGGCCAACAATCTCCCCTTTTTGATGTTGACAAAACATATGAGTTATTTAACAAAAAAATGGAAAAGAAGCTTGGAAGCTCCCCTCAAATCATACTATACATATGAATGGCTATATACTAAGAATTTTGGCATGAGAGAGACATAGAAATTCAAAAACATATTGCTCAAAACTCATAATTCAAAAACTAACCTTTTGTACCTCAAAATCCAAAATTCAAAAATTAAAGCTAACTTGTTATAACTTAAAACTCAAAACTCAAAACTAACTTTTTATAATTCAAAACTCAAAACTCAAAACGCATAACTCAAAACTCAAAATGCATAACTCAAAACTCAAAATAAGCTAACTTTTCTTTTTCTCCCTCTTTTTGTCATACATCAAAAAAGGTAAACATTGTTTTAAAAATTTTCATGATTCCATAACACAAACATTCAATTCACCACAAATGAAGGAAAATCTAGCATAGTCTATTGGTTTTATAAAAATATCGGGAAGTTGAAAATCGGTAGAAACATATTCAATTTCAATATCACCTTTCTCATAATGATCTCGAAGAAAGTGATACCGAATGTCAATGTGCTTAGTCTTACTATGTTGATTTGCATTTTTGGTCATATGAATAGTACTAGTATTATCACAAAATATTTTAATATTGTCAAAATGCAAATCATAGTCAAGGAGAGTATGTTTCATCCAAAGAACTTGTGCACAACAAGCTCCGGCCGCAACATACTCCGCCTCAGTGGTTGAGAGGGCTACCGAATTTTGCTTTTGGAGGACCATGAAATAAGACAATTACCAAGAAATTGACATGTTCCACTAATACTCTTCCTATCCACTCTACAACCCGCATAGTCGGCATCCGAAAAACTCATCATGGAAAATTGTTCGGTCTTCAGATACCATAAACCCATTTCAATTGTGCCCTTAAGGTATCTAATAATGCGTTTTACCGCAATCAAATGGGACTCTTTAGGACACGATTGAAATCGAGCACAAAGACATACACAAAACATAATGTCCAGCCTACTAGCCGTTAAATACAGCAAGCTACCAATCATGCTACGATAAACTTAATGTCTACACTTGTACCTTGTTCATCCTTGTCAAGCTTTGTAGTAGTTGCCATGGGAGTTTTGCTTGTCTTAGCCCCTTCAAGCCCAAATCTCTTGATAAGTTCCTTCGTATACTTGACTTGATCGATAAAGATCCCATCCTTCCTTTGCTTGATTTGGAGACCAAGAAAATAGTTAAGCTCGCCCATCATAGACATCTCAAATTCCTCCTTCATGCATGATTCAAAAGCTTTGCAAAGATTTTCATTTGTAGAACCAAGTATGATATCATCAACATATATTTGAACTATAAGTATATCATTTTCAACATGTTTTGTAAACAAAGTAGTATTTATTTTTTCTTTATTAAAACCATTAGAAATTAGGAAAGAAGAAAGTCTTTCATACCAAGCCCTAGGGGCTTGTTTTAAACCATAAAGAGCTTTGTCTAGTTTGAAAACAAAATCCGGATGTGTAGGATCAACAAACCCGGGGGTTGTTCAACATACACCTCCTCTTCAATAAATCCATTTAAGAAAGCACTTTTTACATCCATTTGAAAAAGTTTAAAATCTTTATAAGAAGCAAATGCAAGTGTCATCCGTATGGCTTCAAGCCGTGCTACGGGTGCAAAGGTTTCCTCAAAATCGATACCTTCGACTTGAGTGTAACCTTGGGCCACTAACCTAGCTTTATTCCTAACAACATTTCTCGACTCATCCAACTTATTCTTAAAGATCCACTTAGTACCAATTGTTGGTCTATCGTGGGGCCTAGGAATAAGATGCCAAACTTGGTTGCGCTCGAATTGATTGAGCTCCTCTTGCATGGCTAGCAACCAATATGAGCGTCTTTGGCTTCGAGGATGTTCTTTGGTTCAAAGTGAGAAATAAATGCATAGTGCCCACAAAGATCATGAAGTTTAGAACGAGTAGTTACCCCTTTTGATAATTCACCTATAATAAGGTCCTTGGGATGATGTGGATTGTATCTCCAATCTTTTGAAAGTGGTTGAGTAGTCTCCACTTCAACTTCTTGAATTTCATTTCCTTGAACCTCATTTTCTTGAACTTCATTACCTTCATCACCCTTTGACATGTCTTCAAGAGTAAGTGAGTTCTTCAAAGTAGCTCTCTCCATGTCTTCATTTAGGGAATCTATTTCTATAACATTCTTAACAAACACATTAGATTCCTCAAACTTTACATGTATAGATTCTTCAATAGTCAAGGATGACTTCTTGAAAACTCTATAAACTTTACTAGTATTAGAGTAACCAATAAAAATTGCTTCATAAGACTTTGCATCAAATTTACCTAAATTATCTTTAGTATTCAAAACAAAACATTTACAACCAAAAAATTTAAAGTATGAAACATTTGGCTTTCTAGAAAAATAGATCTCAAAAGATGTTTTTGAAGTATTTTTACATAAGAAAACTCTATTTGATATATAGCAAGATGTGTTAACGGCCTCGGCCCATAAATAATGAGGGAGACCATATTCATTTATCATTATCCTAGCCATCTCTTGTAATGTACGATTTTTCCTCTTAACGACTCCATTTTGTTGTGGAGTTCTAGGACAAGATAGTTTATGCTTAATTCCATGTTCTTCACAAAAAGTGGTAAAGGGTTGGTTATTGAATTCACCACCTCTATCACTTCTTATTTTAAAATAGAAGAATCTTTTTCCTTTTCAACTCTTTTCTTAAAGGCTTGAAAATATGAAAAGGCTTGATTTTTGTTTTCTAAAAAGAAAACCCAAGTAAAACGCGAGAAATCATCAACTAAAACAAAAGCAAAATGATTCCCACTTAGACTTTGGTTTGAGTAGGACCAAACAAATCCATATGGATCAACTCCAAGGGTCGTGATGTCATAATATCCTTGATTGACTTGAAAGAGGACTTGGTTTGTTTCCCAAGTTGGCACGCATCGCAAATGCGGTCCTTTTTAAAGTTCAAGCAAGGAATACCTTTCACCATTTCCTTATTGTTTAATCTAGATAGATGGTCAAAAGAAATGTGGCCTAATCTCCTATGCCACAGCCAAGAGTCATCATCGAGGGCTTTCAAACAAGTAGCATTTCATAGCATATTAGACATGTCAATCATGTATACATTGCTTTCACGAAATCCGAAAAATATACATGTGTTGGATTGTCTATCAATAACTCTACATTCTAGGTTATCAAAAATAACATTAAAACCTTTATCACAAAGTTGACTAACACTCAAGAGATTATGCTTGAGGCCATCAACTAAAACAACATTTTCTATTAAAGGAGATGTACCAAGTTTAACATTACCAATACCAATGATTTTTCCTTTGGCGTCATCTTCGAAGGTGACGGTACCACCTTCATGGTATCTTGATAGGGATGCAAAGTTGTTGATATCGCAAGTCATGTGCCTTGAGCAACCACTATCAAGATACCACAATCCTTTACGTCGTTGGGCCTTGAAATGTACCTACATCATTTAACAAATTTGTTGACTTTGGTACCTAAATTTTCTTGAGTCCTTGAAAGTTAGTATTCCGAACCCAAACATGATTATGCGATGCATTAAGCCTATCATAGCAAAATTTAACCAAATGACCTTTACGGTCACAATATGTGCATGAAAAGACTTTATCATACATGAATGCATGATGTGTGTGTGGAGTGTGGGCATGTTTGGCATGATGTAAAGGTTGTGATTTATGAACATGAGCATGAATAGCATGTGAATGTTTCTTTGGAACTTGTTTATTAGGAAACATAGACTCTAGTCTATTCTTATCAAATTCACATTTCTTCAAAACTACTCCTAATGAATCAATTTTCTCTTTTAGCATGAAAATTTCATTTTCATCAATTTGTGAAAAATTTACCTTTGCAAGAAATTTTATAGTTATCAAAGTCTTTTTGTGTAGAAACAAGAGTAGAAAGCAATTCATCCTTTACTTTTGTAAGAGTGAAAACTTTGTGATTGAGAGATACATTTTCCTTTTTCATTTTCAAGTATTTCTTTTTGAGAAAATCATAGTTATGAGATAGTTCTTCGAAATCTTCTCCTAGTTCATCCATGGATAGATCACAATCAATGGAAGTATCGGGAGTTATCTTACTGGTGCTTTCATTTGCCATGAAGCACATGTGGCGGTGTCGACTTCCTCATCGGATTCACTCTCCGAATCCCAAGTAGCCTTTAAAGCTTTCTTTTTGTATGGCTTCTTGGAGGTGGAGGGTTTGGCTCTTTCTGGACATTCCGCAACAATGTGACCCGGCTTCTAGCAATTGAAGTAAACGATTTTCTTCTCTTCTTTACCTTGCCATCTCCTTCTATTTTGGAACTTTGTTTTGTTGTACATTCTCCGAACGTTCTTTACAAGAAGAGAAAAATCCTCATCATCCTCTTCTTCATCATCGTCATCGGAGTAGTTGGAAAAACTCTTGAAAGCAATAGCTTTCTTTTTGGGAGGAGCCATCTCTTCTCTTGCTTTTCTTTCCATCTCATGGGTCTTGAGATTCCCAATGAGACCTATAAGCTCCGTTTCTTCTTTGTCATTGAGTTCCTTCAAAGTAGTGGCTTTGACTTCCCAAGATGGAGAGAGTGTACGGATGATCTTCCTCACTTTTTGGTCGTTGTTAATGTCGTCACCTAAAGAAGAAAGTCCATTAGTAATCTTTATAAATTTAGTAACCATATCATCTATGGTTTCATTCTCTTGCATAGAAAAATTTTCATATTGGGAACGAAGAAGGTCGATTTTTGCCCTCTTTACTTATGAAGTCCCCTCATGAGTGACAAGTAAGTGAGTCCAAATCTCCTGTGCGGATTTGCAATGAATGACTCTAGAGATATCATCGTCATTAAGCGCTTGAAGTAAGGCACAGTGTGCCCTAGCATTAGCATCAAACTCCTTTGTGGCAATATAGGATCAAGTGTCCTCATCACCAAGGGGTGCACTAAATGGTTTGGTCACCGCCTTTGCAACCCGGCTTCCTAAAGATTGCAAAAACATGGTCATCTTAACCTTCCATATGGGAAAGTTAAGGTTATCAAACTTGGGTGGGGTCTTAATTCCTTCAGCCATTTTTACTAAGTGTATGAGGATGAAAAATGAATAGAATGATTAGCAATATAGGATCTCTCTAAGATTGTTAAGCCAAGAGCCTAGAGACCAAAGCTCTGATACCAATTGAAAACACACCTAGAGGGGGGGATGAATAGGTGTTTATACTAATCTAATGATCTTTTTAAACAAGTGTGAAAGTATGATGCAATCGGTCACTCAAAACAAGAAATTGAAGCCAAATTCCCGTGAAGTGCTCTAGAACTTCTCCTCTTTGATTCCTCTAGATTATGAGTTGAGGCGCATAATTGCTTTCTTGTTGAGATGAGTAAAGACCGAAAAATGCAAGTAATGAAATGGATGCAATAATGAAGTGCACACAAGAGATATCACAAGATAGAAATGTAAAGCAATAAAAAAAGCAATAAGGAAATCAATCGCAAACACAAAGGATTTGTTTCGAGGTTCGAGCCACTGCTCTACGTCCCTGCCTTCACCACCGTGAAGGGTTTTCACTATATCCACCGAGGAAATTACAAGAGGTCTACCCAAGACCAGAGTACCGAACTCCCACCAATCCAACCCTCTACACAAGAGGGATCTCAACACAAAGAACAACAAGTAACAAGGTGATCAAAAAGACCACACACTTCTCTCTTATAACTCCTTATAGAATGGAATGATTTTTGGCTCAATAAGTGTAGTGAGAAAAATTCAGTTGTAAAGTAGTAATAAATAGCTTTAAAAAATAACTGAAAAATAGTAACCAAGAATGCACTTAGAAAATTGAGAGCTTTGAAAACTTTTCTTTCTTTTTGGAAACTTGAAAACAAGGAAATTTTTCTTGATTTTTACAAATGACCAACGCCAACTATTTATAGGGATTAGAGGAGATCTAATCATCATTATAACTAGCTAAATAGGTCAGGAAATAGCCTCCAAAAATTCAGAGAGAACTGACTAAAACATCTCAATTAAATCCAATGATTAAAACTCTAAAAACTAGCCGTTGGGGTGCAGGCGGCTGTCGGTCGACCGGCCCGGTTGACCAGCAATCCATTGGCAAACTAGCCGTTAGACTCGGTTGACCGGTCGGTCGACCGCAGCTAAAGAAAAAAGATCTCTTTGATCTGTCGGTCGACTGGCCCGGTCGACCGACAAAACCCGAGAGCAAAGGGCTTTCAGTCGGTCGACCGGCAGACATGCACAAACGTGCACGCCATGACCACAAGGCTCGGTCGACCGGACCGGTCGACCGAACAGGCCTGAAATGGATCCGGTCGACCGCCCGGTCAACCGATAGGCCTGAAACAGGATTTTTCTAGGAAAATTTTGAACTTTGAAAAATTTTCAAAATAATTTTGTAAGGCTATATGATTAAGTATCATACTATAAAGGTTAGTATACATGATATAAACAAGATGTAAAATTATAAAATAATTTGAATCATGTATAACCATCAAGACATGAACCTAAATCAATTACCCAAAACAAAAACCGTATTTTGAAAAATGAAGGGGTGTGTGTGTTTTTCTTGAGCCAACTTATCATAACCTCATTCTTTAACAAACTAATTCTTACAAAGGCTCTAGGTGACTACAAGGTCTTCAAATTAGGGCTTTTCCATGTAATGTTGCATAGCTTGAATCCTTTAACCGAATTGAGTCATCTTGAGTCAAAAGAACCCGAATTGAGTCATCTTTAGGGAAGAACACAACTTGAATCCTTAGAATCCTGAAACACACTTAAACACTAGAAAATGATTAGTACAAATAACTATATATATT